>PISX010007414.1:0-89149 GCA_004024625.1 Mellivora capensis
AGGCAGAGGGAGAAGCAGGCTCCCTGCTGAGCAAGGAGCCCGATGTGGGACTCGATCCCAGGACACTGGGATCATGACCTGAGCCGAAGGCAGCCGCTTAACCAACTGAGCCACCCAGGCATCCCTCTTTTTTAAGATTTTATATATTTACTTGAGAGAGAGAGAGAAATAAATTATTTTTTTTGAAAGAAAGAGTGTGAGGAGGGGCAGTGGGAGAAACAGACACCCCACTGAGCAGGGAGCCTGACATGGGACTCAATCCCAGAACCCCAGGATCATGACAGAAGGCAGATGCCTAACCGACTGAGCCACCCAGACATCTTCCCAGGGCCTTTTGATGCTTCTAATCTTGTTTCTCTTTTCATCTACAAGTAATAGAAAAGACATGGAAAAAGATATTTGCTTTGCAACAGCATGGCAAAAAAAAAAAAAACAGCTGTAGAAAAACTTGGCAATTTCATAACAAAAGACAGGTTCATACTGTCCATCTCCCAAAATTAGGAAGAGAGGCAGCAAGGATGATCCTGCCCCACCATGCTTTGGGAAAAAAGTGAGTATGTCCATCAGTGCATCTTTTTTTTTTTTTTAAGATTTTATTTATTTATTTGACATACAGAAAGAGAGACCACAAGTAGGCCGAGAGGCAGGCAGAGACAGAGGGGGAAGCAGGCTCCCTGCTGAGCAGAGAGCCTGATGCGGGGCTTGGTCCCAGGACCCCGGGATCATAACCTGAGCTGAAGGCAGAGCCTTCGCTGAGCCACCCAGGCGCCCATCTTTTTTTTTTAATATTTATTTATTTGAGAGAGAGAGAGACAGTGATCGCAAGGGAGAGCACAAGCTGGGAGGAGAGAGAGAAGCAGGCTCCCACTGAGTAGGGAGCCTGATGTGGGGCTCAATCCCAGGACCCTTGGATCATGACCTGAGCTGAAGGCAGAGGCTTAACCACCTGTCACCCAGGTGCCCCCATCAGTGCATCTTGTTAAGGTAAGAGGGAAGAACCAGGTAAAATATTCCAGAAGTTTCATCAACATACAACCATCTTAGCCATAAAGAATTATACTAAATAGAATGTAACTGAAAATCAGCATTTCTAAGCATTTCACTTTCAGTCAGATTTAATTAACAAGTTAATCTATTACTCTGATAAATTCTTTTAGCTAATGAAAAAAAGACACACACAAAAAAGACAGAATCTGACTTTGCTTTATTGAATACTACCCCATGCCCAATATTTACAGATGTAATTTAATGGCGTTTATAAGACTACCAAGTGAAGCATTTTAAAAAGTTAATCTGAGACACTCTTAATGGAAATCATCAATTCATATGTGTTAATACAATAACTAATTAAAAATTTTCAGCCATTATCCAAGGTGGTTCAGTTCATAAAAACTCTATTTTCAAGAAGAGAGAAGTCTGAGGAAATAAAAGGAATTTTCAGAAAAATATTTCCGTATCTAGTCACAATCTTCCAGTTTTTCTGTAAAAGAAATCAATAACAATTATAGACATTCCAGCCACCATGAATTAAATATAGATTTCTCAACTGCATGACTCTTTCCCTTAATGCCATATTTAGCTTGAAGCATAGAAAAATTATTCTTCTTTTATCATGTTTTAAATAGGTTTACATACTTTTTATGTTTAAAAGGAATTATATATCCAAATTTAAACCAGCACCTAAACTCTGTGGCCACACATTGTGATTGTGTGATTGTGACTGACTCTCCATTAGGGGAGAGTCCATGGAAGGAAGAAGATGGACAAAAGAGATGGTATTCTTCTAACTAGTCCTAAGTGTGACTTATTGTAAAAACCAGTTGCTTTCACAGACATTAAGAGGACACCAGATACACACTATCTCCCTAAGTGTGTCTGAAAGAACACCGAGGATGTGTTGACTAATGGCTTGAACTTACATCTGGTACATTCTCAAAATAGAACTGCAAAAAATGGAAAGGGGGGGGGTGTCATAGTGGCAGATGGGAGGGCATTATTTTCTCTATCTGTACAAATTTAAAAGGTATCTCTCCGGTTTTCAATGGGCCAGGTTTACTCCTCAGACACAGAATTCAAGAATTACAGTATTTCTAAAAAGTGTGGGCTTATGTTATTACACAGAGCCTTGTCTCCCCTTTTTTTGAAAGATGGCAGTTCTTCAAAATATATTAGTAGTAGTATTTTTTAGACAATCTAGATATTACAATGTAACTATCACATGTTAATATTAGAATATCCTAAATTAAAACCTGAAAACTAAACAGTTTCTAATGATATTCATTTTTTGCTAGAAAATCACTGCTGAAGAAGCAGATAAGCATAGAAAATCATAACAACTAAATGTCATTATCCACAATTTAAAAACATTGATTTGTCGAAAAGGATTCTGGAAATGGTGGTGGTGCTAGATTATCTTTTATGTAAAAACTCCCCTATACATAATAAATAGGTTTTCTGCTCAACAAACCTATTTTTAGATAATATAAAGGCAAATTTCATATTATGGATCATCATATAGTTTAAATTCACTGGAGTCCCAAACAATGTTGCTCGAAGGAACATTTTTCAGTAACAGAAATTAACCCTATTCATGAACAATTTTTTTTTAAGATTTTATTTATTTATTTGACAGAGAGAGAGGTCACAAGTAGGCAGAGAGGCAGGCAGAGAGAGAGGGGGAAGCAGGCTCCCCGCCGAGCAGAGAGCCCGATGCGGGGCCCGATCCCAGGACCCTAGGATCATGACCCAAGCCAAAGGCAGAGACCCAACCCACTGAGCCACCCAGGCGCCCCAGAACAATTTAAATGGCCAATAACAATATACAGAAATGAGGCTAAATTTGGAAGAGTAGAGTAAGGTATATTTGCAAGCAAACCACAGCACAGAGTATCTTCGTCTTCACTGATTACTCCACATTAATATATGCACACATCTGTTTTATGGATATCAGATAAACATATGTCTGATGTGTTTCTATCAAGTGTAAATATACCACTATAAATTTTCTTTTTTTTTTCTTCAATCCACTTTTGTTCTGGAAATTGCCAACACACTGATGACTGTAGCTCTTGGTTAATGGCACAGTCATATGAGTGACATACACTAGCTTTGTCAAAATGCAAGGCTGACTTACCAATACGGTCAATAGTTGATCATTTTTCGAAGGGCATCGTAACACTTCCATTTGTCTGGGATGTAGAATGGCTCGAAAATGTGAGGAAACGGTGTGTCATACCCACATACTCTTGATATAGGAGCTTCTAGGTTCAGGAAACATTCTTCCTACAGAGAAGAATACAGATAGTTCACTTCAAGAATATTTCTTTTTATTCAGAGAGATGAAACATTTCCACTTGACATGTAATTCTAAAAAGAGAAAAAAGAAATGTAATTCTATCCAGGGGCATTAAAATAAATCAGTATATCATAACATTAAAAAAAAGGTTTAAAAATTAAGTAACATATGACAGTTTGGCATGATCCTGGTTTTATTTAAAATGTCTTCATACATAAATGCATTTATGTCTCCATGCATAGCTCTGGTTTAAGCTTCACTGGGAGTATACCAAATGTGTTGTCCTATAAATTCAAATATAAGGCATGACAAAATCGTAAGAAAATGTTCACAGGAAACCCTGCAGCTTGAAATTAGTGGTGGCATATGTTTTCTCTTGTTTCCTGTATTTTTCAAGTTTTATATATAATGGACATGTATTATTATCATAATAAATGTTTTTAATTACCCTACAGTCAGACTGAACTTCTAGCAGTTACTTAACCGTGTTCTGGATTCTCTCATGGCCAGGCTTTTGTAGATGTTGATGGTTCCCTGGCCAATTCCCAGCCCAAACCCATTGCTCTTTGCCCGACTGCTGTGTGCACATCTCTCAGATACCATGTTAGGATTCGCCTCTGCCAGGAAGCCTTCCCTGGTGGCACTGGCCCAACTCCGCACCACTGACAGAGGGGTTTCTGCCCTGAGCTCTCACAGTACTGAACTGAGCAAGATCCACTGTAGTTGCTCAACTTTCTGTCTCTCCTGAGAGACAATGAACTCCATGAGGCTAGAAGTCTGGTTCAAAAATATAAAATCCCAACCACATTGAGGAGTCCTACAGGAAATTATCTTCAGAGGAAAAAAAACAAATCAGGTGACAAATTCAAACTTGAAAATAATTTTTAGAGAGTCCCCCAAAATTTAAAGAGAGCTATGTGATTAAACTCTTCCTATGAAAATGATATTAACATTACCCCTCACAGCTATTACTGCAAATAAAATCTTAGGTTTTTGCTAATAGTTGCCAGAGAGGAGGAGGTATGGGGTTGGGCAAAATTGGTGTCAGGGAGAGGGAGATACAGGACTCCAGTTATAGAACGAGTTAAGTCATGGGAAGAAACAGCAAAGCACAGGAAATCCAGTCAATGATACTGTAACAGCAATGTAATGGGACAGACCGTAGGTACGCGTGCACCGAAAAAGCACAGTGTATAAACTTGTCAAATCCCTAAGTCGTACACCAGTAACATTGTGTGTCAGCTATACTAAAGACAAAAACCAAAAAAACAAAAAACCCCACACAACTTAAGGATTTTTAGGCATCCACTTTCTACATTACCTTGCTTTACAAAGGATTTGAGGTCCACCTTTCCTTATATATTTTACTTAACTGTATTTTATTTTAATTGGCTTCTTAATACAATGTTTTATTTTGTTTAAGTTTTTATTTCAATTGCAGTTAACACATGGTGTAATATTCATTTCAGGTGCACAATACAGTGATTCAACACCCGTACATCACCCCGAGCTCATCACAGCAAGTGCCCTCCTTAATCACCTTCACCTATTTCACCCCCCCCTCACCTGCCCTGGTAACCATCAGTGTGTTCTCTATAGTTAAGAATCTGTTCCTCAGTTTGCCTCTCCTTTCTCTCTCTCTCTCTCTCTTTTTTTTTTTTTTGTCTCTTTGCTCATTTGTTTTGTTTCTTAATTTCTAAATAAGAGTGAAATCATATGGTATCTTCCTTTCTCTATTTCACCTAGCATAAAACTCGCTAGCTCCATCCACATTGTTGCAAATGGCAACATTCCTTTTATGGCTGAGTAGTATTCCTGTGTGTGTGTGTGTGTGTGTGTGTGTGTGTGGTGTGTGTGATCACTCTTTGCAAGATACACCTGTGTGTTTGCATGGGCATAGAAAAAGGTCTGAAAGGTCACACTTGAACTATTACTAATCATCACCTTCTGAGGCCAGGAGCGGCAAAAAGGTGAGAAAAGACTCTAGTTCATACTTAGTATGTATTGTAATAGTTTTTATGAAATAGGGTTACTTTTGTAATTAAATGACACATAAAAGAGTAAAGAATACCTTCTTGTGTGAATAATGGTTACTATTTTACATTAGTTTTGTAATTTTGTATGTAGCGTTTCCTTAATTTGGAAATAATCACTCTACATTAAGTGGAATGAAAGGATTTTAAATCATTATATATAAATATATAAAATATATTTTAAAAGTCATGGAAGAAACTAAGGATGTACTATATGTTAGCTAATTGCACTTAAATTTTAAAGATCATGGAAGATAATAGAAAGCTACACAAGAGAGGACTACGATTCAATTTTATAAGGATATGCCCTGACCAATTGAAACAGTTTGACATTTTAATGCTTTGCTAACCGAAATATTATTAGAGAGACTACAGTTATTCCCTCCACGGACTTGTGTTAAAAACGTCTTTTAAAAAGACTGGGAAAAAAATGCTTGGGTCAAGCAGCTGCACAGAGTGACTTCCTAATGGACTGTTTCATACGCAAATGATTTATGTGTGGCTATATGTTTCTCTGGGCAACCATCAAAACAGGGCATCCTTGTTCAACCTGTTTTTTCATACAGAAGCTGTACACACACACACACACACACAAACACACACACAAAAAATATTTGAATCTCAATGGCAGATTTGGAGATCAATGTACCAGATTAACCCTCCGGAAAGTATGTATCTCTATTTTATACCATATTATAACACTAGAACTACAGTAAACGTGTGCCCTGAAGTTCCAAGACCGTCCACATTAATTGTATTCTTCTTTTCCACTGACTGCATAAGCACACTCATAATTTAAAAACTCTGATCTTTACTTCAGAAATACTAATCCACATAAAAAAAAAAAAAAAAATGACCTCACCCACAGCTTTGTGAAGATTACAGGTCTTGACCAGCACAGGGGCTAACATGGAAGAGACCATTTTCTGGTCTCTCTCCTCAGAGAGCTTGTATATGGACCAGCTCAGTCCACAGGGAACCATTACAGATGTGAAGGTGAGGTTCCAAAGCAGTGCAGTCTAATATGTAACCAGGGGCTTCAGAAGAGAATCCAGACAGGTGCCGAGAGAAAACTCTTCTCCAGCTACACATGGTCCAAAGTTTCACCATGGATCGCGTGAAAAAGGGCTGGAACCCTCACGCTAGACCCCATGAAGGTTTTCATACATTTTGTTGCAGTGTGTGCTTTCACATAAACAGTCAGCTTAAGGAAAAACAGATATTCCTTCCAAAAGACTGTTGTGTGAAATTCAAGTATGTGGTATCCCAAATTTACTTCTGAATGTCTTTTTGTCATTGTGAGACTCATCTTTCTAAAGCATGTTAATAATAGTAAGCAGTACTTGGGATGTAGCAGAATCATATGTAATGAATTATATTTTATCTCATTTAAGCATTCTCACAAGTGTGTGAGGTGGGTATTACATTCCAGTTCACAGACGAGGAAGTCAAGGTGGAAGAACCTGGCCCAGGTCAACAGCTACGTACACAGCCAATTAAGATTCCAACCTGGCTACCAACCCGTGTTCCCAGTCATTCAGCTGCAAAGTGACTGTTGAGGATAGTAATAACAGGAAAAAACTAAAATAAAATAGGAATAAAAAGGAATGGTAAAACAGAAGGCAGGTGGGGATCAAGGTTTTAAAACAGAACCTTGAGGGGCACCTGGGTGGCTCAGTGGGTTAAGCCTCTGCCTTCGGCTCAGGTCATGATCTCAGGGTCCTGAGGATCCTGGGGATCCACAGGATCAAGCCCCGTGTCAGGCTCTCTGCTCAGTGAGGAGCCTGCTTCCTCCCCTCTCTCTCTGCCTGCCTCTCTGCCTACTTGTGATCTCTCTCTCTCTGTCAAATAAATAAATAAAATCTTAACAAACAAACAAACAAACACAGAACCTTGAGAGAAATAAGGAGTTGAATTGAGTCTAAGACGCCTCTTCTGGTTATGTATCAGGAAGGTAGAGGCTAAGACATGTGAAGAAGGTGTGAGCACACACTAAGCCTCGAAGTAACACGTAGAGCAATAAACAGATGGTCCCGGGTCTCAGCAGCCTCCTGAGCTGTCCTAAATGGTTTAAATTAGCATCACTCAAATTGTTTATATATTAGCCATTTGGGTTGCTATGTGCATTATAACCAGAAAAGGAAGCTGAGAATCTGAAATGATAATTCCAAATCATAAAAGCCATAAATGCAAGCAACATAAATTCTTTATTTGCCTATATTCTGCAACAAAACAAAGTTTTAAGTGTCTTGTTCAGATTGCAGAGGAGAGAGCCTGTATATTTTTTAGCAGGTAAGAGAGAGTAAATCAAAATTATTACAAGAGTACCCGTTGTTGCTTTAAGAAAACTAAAATTATCAGTAGGTTTCTAAATTAAGTGTATTGCATTTAATCCTGTGTTTCGGTGAACAGAATACCAAGTATATACTGTATGTATGTAAATGTGTACAGATTAGGGCTTTCATTCAAGACCTCCCAGCACTTAACAGCATCTCCCCATTGGAGTTTTAAGTACATCAAGCATAAATTCTCCCGTCACAGGAATTACAGCACTGAAATCAGTTTCAGGCATTCCTCACAGTGCCTTCAGTCACTCTCCACAAATATTTTCACTGTTTTTATGGCAAAGCTGTAGGATATAGGGACGCCTGGGTGGCTCAGTTGGTTAAGCGGCTGCCTTCGGCTCAGGTCATAATCCCAGTGTCCTGGGATCGAGTCCCACATCGGGCTCCTTGCTCGGCAGGGAGCCTGCTTCTCCCTCTGCCTGCCACTCTGTCTGCCTATGCTTGCTCGCTCTCTCTCCCTCTCTCTGACAAATAAAATTAAAAAAATAAATTAAAAAAAAAAAAGAGGTCAAAACCCCCACATCCTCATCCTTGCCCTTGAGGAGTTTGTCCTCTTAAAAAAAAAAAAAAAAAAGCTGTAGGATATAATTGATACAGCATGGAATCTGGAATTCTATTTAAAGGGAATCTTTGTTTTCCTATGATTTAACTTCTCCGAGCCTCTGTCACTTAACAGCAAATTAGGGACATTAAAAATTCTGCTGTTGTATTATCCTATTGTCTTGTAACACTATTGTTCCTAGAGGCCTACTTGCCCCTCTAGATTGTACAGAGTGTATGAAGAGGACCTGGTTTCAAGCTTGACATATCGCAGTGTTCAATAATTGCTAGGTTTTTGCTTCCCTCTTGAGATTTCCCAAGTTACAATAAACACAAGGTGTCTGAAAGCACAGATCAAATCATCAATGAAGAAAAGATTCTGGTGTACAGAACGGTCAACACTGAATGGCTACCCTTGTTGCTTACTAAGCCTTAAAAAATGTAAGGAAATACCACAAATAAGTACTTGTAGTGTGAGGAGAGGGTGGGAATCACTGAGGTTATGAGGAGCCAGGCTGCGCTAAGGCCTCAGGGAAAGGGAGGGTCCGGTGCTGCCCCCTGGTGGGGTTCAGGGAGCCTGGACACAAATTGCCAGTTCCTGGGGCTGGAATGATAGACAAATTGTGTGGCTAGATGAAGTCAAGAGCTCTGGAAATAGTTAAAAAAAAAATCTACCTCCCCTCCCCCAGAAGCACATAATTTCCAAGCAATGCTCCTCTAGCAAATTAGGCTGTCGATTACCTACTGGATGGTTTCAACCAGAAGAGTCCAATATATTTTAATGTAACCAAGGTATAGACACTTTGAAAAATAGCCAAGAGTAAAAGACCACTCAGTGTCATTTAATTTATTTTTAAAGCAATCATTTGGTCTTTATTTTTTAATTCAAGGCAATCCCAAGCTCTGATTTCTTTCTAGAGACAATTCTGGAAAAATTTTTATTCAGTTCTTCTAATGACAGAAAGTTGGAGACAGCCTATTGTATTAGACCGCATATTACCTTGAGTTGGAAGATTGTGAAGAAAAGTTTAAAGTGAGATAAGAACACTTCGGGTCTTTTATATATGTTCCTACTTTTCATAACTGACATAGGCTGATTAAATTACTTAAGTTTCCCTGCAAAACTAATTTTTCTAAACATTTAAAGGAAAGTCAGAAAAGGAGGATGCTGTAATGAGAAGTCAAAATAGGCATACGTTGTCTATGGGATTATCTGATAAATCAAAAATTTTACATTCTTCCTTGGAATGAGGAGAAACATTGGCTCACAACTTAATTCCAAAGTAATAACTTGGAAAATTAATTTTTAAATTATTTTTCAAACAAAAAGTTTCACATCATATAATCATTATTATGCCACCAACAGCCCATTTAAACTATGAAAATATATTTTGTTTCCAAGAGGAGATAGGATGCGGGTAAATTAAGCTCTAAATGTAATGAGCACCGAACAAGATGTAAGGTTATCCTTTCTTCTCTAGGAGAAAAAAAATTAAGAAGCGACTTTACATGATTTGTGGATGTGTTCAGTTTTAAACCTAAATTCCAATACCATTTAGTCCTAATTTAGTTAAATTATTAAATTAACAATAAAAACAACAGAGATTTCACTTCTAAGTGCAAATAGTCATCTAGAGGTCATAATGAGCAGTGCAAGAGTTAAATTCTAAACATATGGGGAAAAAAACCACAATATACCAAATGATGCAAACTTGATAGCGATAAAGTCAATGAACTTAGAGACTTGTATTTTGATTATAAATTGAATAGTCTTATCTATGTAAGGCTAGACATCCCCCAGCTTCCCAATACTATCAGAGAATATTTGTTTTAAATTTGTTTTAAATCTGCCCTGAAAACTTGCCCATAGCCAAAACATGAGCTTCAGCAGATGAGAAAAAATTATTCTGGTGTCTTGAATCACACTTCCTTAGCAAATGAGTCACAGAAACCTGTGAAGGCCCTATGCCAGCAGCTCCAAATTAATTTCATTACTGAATTAAATAAATACAAAGTTTGCTAATCTAAAAAAATATTTTTCATTTAAGCTAATGGTTTAAATACTATGTTATCATGTTTTTAAAACTTAGCTTAGAAGACACAGTAGGCTGTATTGATTTTCTATGCAGCACAGACCTATGAAATTAATTCTTCAGACAGCACCATCCCTAATCTGCCCTCGAACATCAAAACTATGCTTATTTTATTTTTCTGATACCTATGCACAAAAGGTGCATTCAATAAACACTTGTTGATATGAGGTCTCTCACTTTGAAAATACAGTGTAACTAAGTGAAACAGTATATGAAAAATAGCATTTTATCCAGCTTTCTCTAACACCTAAAACATTATAGTGAAGCCCAGCTATTTCAGCAAAGCTTCTAGGTAAAATCATAATCCTGACTAAATTAAAAGCTGAGATCTCTCTGACTTGACTTCACTGAAATGTCTTCAGTATCTGAGCACTTTAAAAAAAATTCTATTTCTTCCTCTTTAATGCAAATTACTAGCAATCTGGTACAATTTTTGTTTTCTGTGATTTCTCTAGCTAAAGAATGGGACTGAATTCTAAATTAGGAGTTTCATTTAAATTCAAATTCCATTTTTAAAATGGACACTTATTTTCTGAAGTTAGAAATACTATATCTGAACTAAATGGATTTCCCCACATACAATCTAGCTACCTAAAATAAAATTGGAGTATGATATTAAAATGTGCACAGAAATGATTCGTGGCTCAAATTCTATAGTTGTATTAGAATATAAACAGGTTAATATAAAATTATCTGTGAATCTCCATAGATTAACTGTAGAAACTGAAGTAGAACAAATTTTAAAATCAAATGTAACATTAAAATTAACGATTTATTACATCATAGGGATTTTTCCTCTCAGAATGATGGTTTTGTAACTTTCACTGTTTTAAAATCAGAAACAAGTGAAAGTAATTTCAATCACTTATAATGTTATCTAAGATCACTGTTTAAGAAAGTGCATGTGTTCCTTATGGCCCAGGGACTGTATTAACTACTTTATAGGTATTAACTCATTTTGCTTTTCATAAAAACTAAATTAGCAGCCGCAAAGGCAAAAGTCGCACCCCATCCAAACCACTTTGGTTTCCCCGGTAAAACCTGTCAAGGTCTGGTTCGGCTTTCCAGCCTTCCCCGAGATACGGTCTGGGGCTGTGACCCACAGCTGCTGCACCTTTCACCTGAAGAGCACGGGTGAGAAGCAGCAGCTTTAAAAAAGTCATTTCTCCCTTCCATCCTCCTGCACATAAACATCGCTTTTATTTGCAGCCCTTGGTCTCCAAAGATGTCCCGAGGCTTTCAAAGTTCAAAAGCTAAAGTTAAAGTTCTTTTCAGACATAACTGTGGGCAAATTCTGATATTTACCACATACCGTGGCTACCATGCTTTTGTTAAAACAATTTATATTCAATGGGGGGTGGGGGGGGAGAGAAAGGCAATGCTCTCAAATTTCCACAGACGCTGGAGCTTCTCAAATTTTATAGTTCAGAATTCTTCCCTATAGAAGCAAGCATCGGCAGCAGCAAAGTTGGAAAGTGGAATTTCCTGAGAGTGTGGGTGCTTAATGATAAACATCAGCGACTTGCTGCACCGGGGTCATCTCAGGAACAAACTGCTCTCTGTCAGGTAGGATTCTTGCTTTTGTTTGGCAGCAGGAAACTTCAAATACTCCTCTTTGGGGGTATAGCTCAGTGGTAGAGCATTTGACTGCAAATACTCCTCTTAAGCAACTTTCGATGATCTGACAAAGCATTCGGTTTTTCTGACCTTTTTTTTCCCACATAAAATTATTCCTATAGCATTCTCATACCACCAAATGGTGCTCAGAAGGCAGAAATCAATCCTGGCTGAAGCAACCTGATGATTCTTTTGTCTCGTGACACAGAAAATATATTCTTTCAGAATTTGGGAAACTGAACCTGCGCTAGGAAAACCTCTATTAGGATTTGTCACTGTCCCAATTCTGCAACCTGATTTTAAGTTTCAAGACTGGTCACAAAACGAAACTACTAGAATAAAGTGATTTCCCCCTATCCGGCACCATCTTTCTAAAAAGTTTGAGAAGCCAGATAAAGAACTGATGGCTAAAATATCTGCTATTGTACGAATGATCTCTTGTGACGATACAAAGTTTGTTTTTTGTTACTGCTTTTTCCTTCTTTTAAATGTCAATTTCTAGTTTATGTTTATATGCTAAATGTAAAAACCAAGTGCTAAATTGTTAAATGTAAAAAAGGCAAGGGAAGGGAAAAGATCAACTTTATTTTATCTACATAATGCCAGAAGAAACGTGTCAGTGTTTTTACTGAAATTAAACGCACTTTTTTTTTTTTTTAAAGTTAATCTTGGGTGCCATAGCAACACAGCCTTTAAGCTTGGTTTTGCTGAATGAATAAATCAGACCAAGTTGTTTTTCAGCAATTTAATTCTGGTCACTAGATCACTACAGTTTTACTAAGAAAAGCACAACAGAAATAAATGTCCTAAGGCTATCATCAATTATCAGGGAGATGTAGTCAATTGATTGGATCCCAGCAGTAGCAGCACTCCCAAAATTTAATAATTGAACTAATTTACAAAGCAAACAAGTTTTTGGCAGGAATCTCTGACCTAAGTAAGAAAAGGCTTGTTAGTGCTCTCATTATTTACATGCAGATGACTTTTACTAATACAAGAAGTTTAACCTTTTCATTCAACAAATCTAGCATTTGTAATTATTGTCTGCATCCAATTAAAATACAATGCAGAACCCAAAATATATTTTCCGCTTTGCTGCACTTACATATCTACGTTTCTGCCTTTAAAGTTGGTTAACATTTCCTACAAAGAAGCTTTTCAGATTAAATGTCTATGTATCTGCATATACACATTTTCAGAATTTCCAGAATCAAGAGATAGTTCAGAATTAGAGGAAAAATACATGTGCCTCCTTTTTAATGGCCATAATTGGACAAATATGTGTGCTGAAGATGCCTTAAGATGAATCTACTTCTCACAAAGCCTGTATTGCATGCTCACTGTGGACAAAGTTCTAATAAGCCCGATAAAACGACAGATACACTAGTGAAATGTGGTTTAACAATAACTAGGACCTGGTTCTGGATACTTTTATAGTTAAGTGAAAAAAATATTAAAAATGCTGAAGGTACTGTTTGTAGATGAACTAAATTTATGTAGTTTCTTTAAAAGGGTGATGTTCACACAGTTTATTGAGACAGACCAAAGCATTCACTTACTATTTTTTTACCTACCTGTTTGAGGACGAGCTCTACAAAAATTCAATCAGGTCCCTCAATTAGGAATCGGGCTAACGCACACAGCACGGATTCTCCACTCCCCCACCCCGCACCCAGAGATCACAGGCGCTTCCCCACTGGTCACATACCACAGACAACGATGTGCCTAAGCACGTATGGACACAAACAAATAATTCTGTGTTTAATCAACAAATCCTCAGGAATATTCTGAGACACAACATGGAGGCCTACCGGAAAAGTAATGTATTTGTCCAAAAGCCTCTCACTTGAGGAAGAGGGATAGGTACGCACAGAGAACAAATAGCCAGACATTAACTACATAGTACCCGAAGAGATGTTCTTACTTCTTAATAAATAAGTACAGTTGTTTATATGGTCTCAATCCTTTCAGCGACTCTGAGGCGGTGACAAGTGAACAGGGGCTGCCAGAGGTCGGGGAGGTGACCAAGACTGCACAGGCACACACGGTTCTGCTGGGACGTGAAGCGGCTCCCCTGCTTACTCCTGGGTGCACGCTACAGGGCTTTCGATTTAAAAGTGGGCAGGAGAGTATGGGTTGGAGAGAAGGCAGAATTCTTATTTAGTGCTACCATTACACCTGTGAAATAGAAACTGGTGGAATTGTCTACTTGTTGATGCAAGTCCGATCCATACATACTTTTTTAATAAAAGGTTTAGAAGTTTAGTGTCTTTGGGGGGTAGGGGTCACTAGGGAAGAGAGGGGTCTCTAGAGTTATAGTAGGTTCAGCACAGATTGAGAGGTTTGGCTTCTTTTAAATATTTGTTGGGGAGAAGATGAAAAAATGAGGGGAAGGAAGGACACGAGTGGAACTTTTTTCTACGATGGGCTTGCTTGAGTGGGAGGCATAAATTGCCCCTTTGAGTTCTGAAGCTGATTTTGAATTCTGAGAAAAAACTGGATGTTCAACCAATAGTGGGCTGTAAGCTTCAAGTTGCTTCTAACATAAGATTCAAGAAAAGCAGTTCAGTGCTTCACCAGGAAATGAAACTTGCTTCCTTTCATTTCCTTATCTATAGGAAAATCTAGATTTAACTAAAGTAGCTAAGTAATTTGATAAGAATGTGACAGCTTTTTGACAGAGTAGGAAAACAGGTCAAATAAACATGGGTTACAAGTTTTATCCTAGCCTTAACTTAAATTGGAATATGAAATTTAATCCTCTCCTTGCAGCAAATATTTTATAGCTATTCTCCACAGTTAACTCACTTTGTAGAGCTCTAAAACTACAGAAGAAAATTCCTGGATTATTTAAAGAAATGTCTTTTGAGACTAAAATTAAGATTTTTTTTTTGGAATTAAAACGACAGACAACAGATAAGACACCACAATTAAATTAATCTGAAATTAAAATGTAAATGTAAGGGCGGTACGGGGTCTCCCTGTCTCAGACTGTAGTCAGTGGCTTCAATTAGTGGTTACTGGCAAAGGCTCCACGGCTGGCACCGGGGTGTTTATTAAATAGCTGTGGGCTCTCATTATAGGTGTAAAGCTGGCTGCACACACGTAAATGCCACCAAGTGGGCCTGGCTGTGTGCGGACCGGTCCGTCCCCAGGCACAGAAACAGAGAGGTCCCGGTGGTCTGGGACAAGAACCTCAAACATCCCCGAGAAAAGATCACAATGAAAAGCTCAATTAAAAAATTATATATGTTCATAATATATCTGGGGTATGGTGCATTAACATTTCATCGTTCTCAATTCCCAGTCCCCCCAGTGAGCACGCTTGTATGTCTGACATAACAAATCACCGACCCACAAGGATTTTCCTCAGGTTTCCTCCAGTGCTAATTATGGGGCAAATCTAATTAAGTTTGTGTGATTCACTCCAGCAGTAGGTACTTCGGTTACTTCAGAATTGCCAAAAGGGATCTGCAGTGTCTCTTCTCCCTCCAAAACAAGCACGCTGCTTGCCAAACTGATAACCATTAAACACAGCTGCAGAGCAAATGTGCGGTCTCCGTCCCGTAAATACAGTGTTCACACATCAATCTGCCCCGCGAGCTATGTCGGGTTCAGAACTACCGATTGCGGGTTTATGTGACCGTTAGACGAGTATTATACACGAGTGTTTTTGCCCAGCACAGCTTGAACAGATTCCTATATGTCATGAGAGATCCTTCCACCGACGAATACTCACTGAAACTGAAAACCCCAAACCGTGATAAATAACGTTCAATCAGCATCTTCTTGAATTGGTTTTCGAGCTCTATTCCTCACGTGAAAAAAAGTCAAAGCGGCCTTGTGCGTTTGAGAATATGTTTGTGGAGCAATTGACATGCAACAGAATTAGCCTCATTCCCCGAGAAAATCACAGATACGGTACGTATTAAAAATGCTTTTCTTTTCATGACAGTCCGTCAGTGCTCAACACAAACCTGTGGGCCTATCGCAGTTGCAGAAATTGAACGATTTTTATTTCAGTAACTCAAATAATTTCCAAGGAAGGAAATTCTTTTCAGAGGGGCTCTCCAAACTGGGTGGGTTGCCGGATGCTTAAGGCCATGACCGCATTCCCTCCAGAGGCTGTTAGATCACTATGGCAACTACCCTCTCCCTATCAATAAGCAACAGCACTGAACACTGATATTCTCTCTCTCTCAAAAAAAAAAAAGGTTTCCTTTTCTGTGGCTACAACAATAGGGAATTAGCTTCAAGACTGAAATATACAACTTTCTGTGCAAAACAGTGTTTGCTGCCCAAACGGTTTCATGTGATTCAGCTTTGTCAAAAATACAAAAACAGGGAAATCAGCCATGGTGCCCCAGTTTAGTTTCAAAGCAAGGTAAAACTGGTGACATAAACAATCGAAGGCTGTTACAGCTGGAATGGGTTATGTGCAGAGGTCCAGGCAGAAGAAAGTCGGTCTCCAGGGAGCAAATGACAGATCGGAAGCAAAACTGACATGAGAAGAACATACGCTTCCACCCAGCCCCTGGAGTTTCTTAAAAGCAGCACACATTGGAATGGTTGTAGTTCTTATCTGTGGTTGTTCCCCGATATGTAATTATTACCGTGCAGGGTAATAAATAACTTGATTACATTGATTCAATGAAATAACACCTCTCCCCTATTTAAGGAGTTACGAGGTTGCCAGCGTGCCTCACTTTAGGTGCGCAAAAACCAGCACCCCAAACCATCCCGCACACTGCTTCACGCAGCTCTGCTGCTTGGAGGTACGGTGCCTGGCGCAGGGGAGGGCCTCAGTAGATCTCTGCTAACCAAACGGTTCTAGTTTCTACTTACACTGTTCACTCTGGGGCATTAATGAGCTTACTCACTGATGAGGCAAAAAAAAATCAACAAGACAGGAGCTGGGGTGTGGATGTTTTCACTCCTTAGCAATTACTGAACACTGTCCTACTCATCTACCAGACGCCACACCATTTATTGTGATCATGCCCTCCCCTAGTTAAAAGCTTTTCCTGGCTCCCCAAAGCTTATTCTTTATTTATCCCCATTTCCCTCCAAGCCCAGTACGGACATGCACAGGCCCACCTCCACTCCGAAGCTTACCATTTTACAAGACTGCCTTTACACACACCTCTCTCTCTTCTCCAGCTCTCGGATTTTTCTATCCCTTGCTATCTTCACATAGTCCACTTTCCAAAGTCAGCTCCAAGGCCCTTTTCCAGGAGGTCTCCAGGACCTCGATGTTGATTTTAAAATCCATGTGCTCAATCATTCGGCAACTATTTCAGAGTGTATTATGTCCCTGCCTTCAGAGTTTTAAATTCTAGAGGGCGAATAGGTATGAGGACATGCTAGAAAGGAAGTATGCAGGGGTCTGCACCCAGTAATAACAACAGGGAACTAGAGCTGCAAGGTACTCCAAGTACTCCAAGGTACTACAAGGTACAGGGGGCTCAGGAAGGGTTTTTTTTTTGAGGAGGTGGCGTTTGAAAACCATCAGTAACCAGCTCTGCCAAGAACCAGGTAGAAGCATGCCTTCCAGGTCACACAAGAAGTACCAAGGCCCCCAGAGGCAGAGAAGAGCCTGGTGGGATCCAAGTAGGGAGAGAAAAAGCTGGTGGGACTGAAGCACCGAAGGAGGGGGAGGGTGCACATGGAAGGAGGAACAATAGCGTGGGGGAGGTGGGCAGGCAACCAGATGGCCAGGTGGCCAACAGACCAGCCCTGGCAGGAAAATGGTAACATATGGTTTTGATATTTCACATATCTATATTTTACCAAGTACATACAAGAGTAGCTACAGAGATTTATAAGATTCTCCAGGTAAACTCAGCGTTCACTTGTAAGAAATCAGAAATATCATCAGAGATGAAGGCTGGGGTTGCCGATAATGAGACCCAGAACGATAGAGGGATGAGGGTAGTAAGTCAAAGTACACAATGTAAACAGATCATTTGGGGGGAGTAATTTGGGGGAAATTATCACTTCATTCAGTAGAATACTTTCAAGAGATCAACACTAAAATGCCCACTTCTGAGGAAAATAAAAACAGGGTATTTTAGAACTGGAAGTACTTTATTAGACTTTGTGGCTAACCGGAATCCCTTTTGGCTAATATTCAAATACCTTTTCTCTTCTAGTAATTCAATAGATTTACTACCATATTAGCTCCTTAGCAATAATATCAATTTCCCACTTATTCACACTACTGACTTCCTCTCCCTATTTCTTATCTCTGCATCTCTCTCAGTGGTTTCTTATGGTTACGTATTATACAGAAAAGCTCAAAAAATGGCCTAACAACATGCATGAAGATCATATTTTTATAAATATTACTTATTGTTCCTTTGGAAAGGATTTGGAATCCACTGCAGAGAGAAACAGATTTTCAAGTGCTCTACATAGGGGTAGTAAAGAAAAACCTTCTCCCTCATTCATGTCCTTTCTGGATTTTCTGTCACCAAAGCGGATTACAATACAGCAAATTCTGAGCTAGTCCCGTGTTAATGTTGCTGCCCAGCAACCTGGGGTGGTTGTGAGGTAATATAAAAAAGAAAGCAAAATATAATTAGAATGCATTCCATGCGCCCAATTATACAAAACTGAGAAGGGTATATTTGTTTTTGCTTAGCATGTATCTTAATTCTGATCTATAAAAATTCTGATTAACTGAAAATCCTATAATTTGGAATTATTTGGAATCTCTTAGAAAGTTTAATTCCCATTTGCTTTTTGTTTTGTGAAAAAATGTTCTCTTTGTGAAAAAGAATGACAAAACATCTCAACTTCTTTGGTTTTCAGACTAATACTGTTCTGTGAAGTAGAAGACTTGGGTCCTTGTCCCGATTCTGTTATCAACTAGTAAGTGACAAGACAGTGTGGCTCTAGCTTTTCTTAATCATTCCCACTGCCTGCCAGGGAACATTGATCAACATGATAATAAGGGAAATCAAACTCCAGTCACTGAAAGAGCAAATGCCCTTCCTGAATCCCTTGAATAGAAGGCATCCTTGCATACAATGTCTGGCACCCAGCAGCTACTCACTCAGTCAAGGTTTACTTGGAAAATTCCAGTTTTCACTTATCTTTACATCTTTCCAACAGGGAGAAAAGCAAGGGCCCGAGAGTCATTTGCCCTTGAATACGGAAAACAGAAGCCAAAAGATTTTGAACAAAATGAACTTCAGCCCTGAATTCTTCACAAAGCTTAGACTCAAGGTTGGCAGGTGACGATTTTGACAACTGAATGGCAAAAAAGAAAAAAAAAAAGATAATAAAATATAGACGGCCACAGAGCCAAAGCAAACTAAACAAACAAAACAAAAGGAAGAAAATGAAAGAAACCCCAAGGACTTAAGAAGTCACAAAATGCTTTGGTTTAAGAATAAACACTGAAAGGGGCTAACTCCATAGTGAGGGGATCAAAAGTACAGGAGTGGTGGCCATTTTGGTGAAAACAATCTTATCACCATTAACAAAATGGGTGGGAAAGACATCATCAAAGAGGAGGGTCAGAATCACTGGAACAAGAAGTACAGAGAGGATGGGGAAAACACTCTTTCATTTGTAACAAAAACCAAGAAGTTGGATAAAATCTTCTTTGATGATGAAACGCATAAGAATAGTTTCCTGGGGTTAGAACGCAGGAGCATTTCCTCAAGGGAAGATCAGAACCTCTAGGACAGGATAAAATGTTAGATTTAGTAAAAGTAGGCACAGGACAGAGTGAAAGCAAATATCTGCAAACCACTTATCTAGCAGAGGTCTTCTATCAGAGGATATGTACACAACTCTCAAAACTCATCAATAAACAAAGAAATGATCCAATCAGAAAGTGGGCAAAACACATGAACAGACATTTCATTAAAGAGAGAGAGATACCAAATTAAGTACTTGGAAAAAATGTCAACACATTAGCTATTGGGGAAATGAAAATTAAGACCACAGTGAGCTCTCACTATATACTTACTGCAACAAAAATAAAGACAATGACAACACCAAACACTGGTGAGAATGTGATCACCCACACACCAGGGGTGGGAATGTAAAATGGACCAGCCGCTCTAGAAAATGGCTTGGCAATTTCTTATAAAACTAACCACGCACTGATACCATCTGACCAGCAATCATACTCTTGGGCATTTATCCCACAGAAATGAAAACAGAGCCACACAAAAACGCACACACACAAATCCACAACAACTTTTTCCTAATAGCCAAAACTGAAAACAACTCAATGGGGGAATGGTTGAAAAACTGTGGTATATAGATTCACACATACCAAGAAAAACTATCCAATCATAAAGAGGAACAAGCTATTCATAGACACAACCACCTGGATGGAATTCAAAGGCATTATGCTAAGTGAAAAATGTCAGATTTCAAAAAATCCCATATATATAAATGTTGAAATGACAAAACTATAGAAACAGAGAAAAGATTAGTGGTTGCCAGCTAAATGGAGATGGTGGAGGGTGCAAATAGAAAAAGGTATCGCGATGAACAATTCTGTATCTTTTTTTTTTTTTTAAAGATTTTATTTATTTATTTGATGGGTCACAAGTAGGCAGAGAGTCAGGCAGAGAGAGAGGGAGGAAGCAGGCTCCCTGCTGAGCAGAGAGCCCGATGCGGGGCTTGATCCCAGGACCCTGAGATCATGACCTGAGCCGAAGGCAGAGGCTTAACCCACTGAGCCACCCAGGCGCCCCAACAATTCTGTATCTTGATTGTATATCAAAATATGTGTGTACATGATATATAAGATATATGTATACATTGAAGTGTATACGTGGGATGAAACTGCATATGATTGTGCATGTGCACATGTGAAAATGGGCTGAATAAGTGGTGAGAAGTTCTGTAGTCTAGTGAACAGCATCGTACCGATGTCCATCTCCTGGTTTCCATATCATACTAGAGTCATAGATGTCACCATGGAGGGAAGCTTAGTAAAGGGCACACAGGGCTGTGAGTACTGTTTCTGCTATTTCCTGAGTGCCTAAAACCATTCAAAAACTTATTTAAGAAGTTGTTTTTTTTTTTAAAGCTATTGGCTAAAAAATAATACCTTGCCGATGTGTTCTCTCCATAAAAAAGAAGGCATAGATGTAAGGACGTAGAAAGGCCTAGAAACAAAGTAATAATCAGGCTCTCGTGTGGTCTGCCACGAAGCATCTGACTGGACAAATTAGTCTTCTAAATCTCAGTTTTTCTCAATTGTGGAAATGGTAGGTCTATTCCACAGGCTTCTAAAACTGGATGTGTTTAATTTTAGTGAAGTCCAATATGTGCCTGGCATACAGGGGATACTGGTTTCCTTGTTTCTTAACCTATACTACATGACAGTGAAACAGACAGACAGACAGACAGAAAGGAGGTCATAGACCCAGCAGAAGTCCAAATGCCAAATCTAAGGGACACTCCAGCCTAAGTGACTACTCAGAAGACCCCAAGAACACAGGACTTCTGGCCTTAGTCGAGCTGTAGCTTGAGGCTCTGCTGCTGTTCCCTCATGGTAGAAAGTCTTTTCCGCAAAATGTGTTCCCAAAACTTAATAAGTAACTTTAAAGATAGTTTTACATTTATGGAAAAATGGCGAAGACAGTAACGAGTTCTCATATACTCATGCTCAGTTTCCACTATTATGAACATCTCACATTAGTATTGGTACATTTGCCACAATTAACGAACCAATGTTGATACAATATGATTAATTAAAGTCTACTCGTTATTCATACTTCCTCAATTTTCTGCTAATGTCCTTTTTCCATTCCAGGGTCCTATATTCTATTTTGTCCTCTTGTTTCGTTAGGATCTTCTTGACTGTGACCATTTCTCAGGCCTTCCTTGTGTTTGGTGACCTGGATGGGTTCAAGGAGCACTGGTTGGGTATTGTGTAGAATGTCCCTCAATCAGGATTTGTCTGATGATTCTCTCATAATTGGGATGAAGTTAAAGGGTTTTTTTCTCAAGTATTTCTAGTGCCAGAATTTAATCCCAAATTGAAGAGAGGTGACTGAAGTTGGACAATTTGAACTTCCAGAAACCAGCAAGTAGTTTTCTGATCACTCTCCTGTTAAGAGTATGCTTAGGGATACCGAACATTTCCCAAGAACATTATTGACACCCTTAAATAGATCAGCCTAACCTGTGTCAATCACAACCAAACACAAAACAGTTCTAAGACCAATGGCTATGATTAAACAGTCTTTGGACCTCTAACAACCTTCCTTTATTTCACCTGGTAATTTCATTTTGTAGAAGGTTTTGCCAGTCCTTTATCAAGCTCTTATTAGCATTTGTTCCATTTTCTAGACAGAATTTATAGAATCTTAAAAAGATCTTTATAGAATCTTATAAATCTTTAAGATTTATGAAATCTTAAAAGATATATCTAGGAACCACATTTTTCTATTAAATAGAAATCAGAAAAAGGGCAGCAATGTATTTGCCTAATAATCTCCAGAAATACAATGACGGAAGGCTAGATTCTGCCACTATAATAATGTTGTGAAGCAATGAGAGTTTCCACAAGGATCAGGAATACATGTTACAGATTGGCATATGCTATCGTGTTTAGGTAAATAAACCATTTTGATACAGGAAATTATTATTTTCTATTTATCATATTGTATTCTAAAATATCACAGAAAGATTTTTTTCCCTGAAATACCTGATGCTCAGAGAAATATCATCGCTATAGCATTTTCTATATGCCATTCAAAATGTCACCATTGAAAATATCAAGAATTTATAAATGTAAAATAATTCATTATATTGCATCACTATGACTTTATACACAGTGGCCAGTACTGGCTGCCCAGCATCCATTCCCATCTTCCCCCCTTTTAAGAGTACCCAGATTTTCCTTCAGTTATCCATTCATCTTCTTTTTCTTCTGTCTCTCTCCCCTGTATATCGAGGGAAGCTGACACTTTTCCCAGTTCAAGGGTGGGGGGCCTCTGCTGACTTAGCAAACTGGCATATTCCATTCTCCTAAGTTTAGAGTCTCTGGTTCAGGAAACAGGACTTTTCTGGTCTAATGAGGGTGATTCTAGAACACTTGCTTGGACCTGCTAGAGCCAGAAGGCCACCAGGAAAGACATCAGTTCTGAGATCAAACATTTTATACCCAGCCCCCTCCCACTTGATTTAAGAAGGAAAAGAATAAGGTGACCAGAGGCAGGGGCTAGGGAATGGAGAAAGAAGGATGGGGAGAGCAGAGAGGGTAGTGGGGAAAGGTATCAAAATTACCCAGGAGTTCTGCGAACTACAGGTTCATCCCTGACCCCTACATTGTTGAATCACTGCCCTAAGGGACTGGCTGAGCCTCTGGGCAAGTATGCTAACATATATTACTAGTATGCTGTTACCGACATTTGTAAACTAGAATTCCTCAAGGTACAGTCCCGCCTCTCTTCTTCCTTTAAACCATGAAAACTTAACAAAATGGTAGTCCACATTTCCTGTCTTGGTTTCTTGCCCTGCAAAGTCATTCCTGCAGTGATGCTAATCTAATTGTGTCTTACATAATGCTCTCCCAGAGTAGGGCTCAGACCTGATTGACTGCACACTAAAATTATTTGAAGAGCTTTAGAATTGATGTCTCAGTCCCAACACCCAAAAGCTCTGATTTAATCATCTGAGGGACAGTCAGGTCACCAGGAGTTTTAAAAACCACAGAATATTCTATTGTACAACCAAACAACCAGGGCTGAGAACCACTGCTCTACTGGGCCGTTGTTACTAATGACCCCTGAATCACTAGAGTCAATGAATTTTTCTCAGTTGTTTCTACCTTAAGAGGAACTGGTAGAAAATAGTCACCAAAGAGGAGAAGTAATATTTTTCTCACTAAAAATCCCACAAAGTTGGAAAAAGGAAGAAGAAAATCCATGTGCAGAGAAGAGCTGTAGGAATATGTGAGTTAGGATAGCTGAAGTATGAGAATTTTATGGGAAACAGTACTGTTTGAGAGAAAATACTAAAGGGAAAAGAGAGAAATCGCCATATTCAAAATTGTCCATAAATCCCTCTCTCCCACAGAACAGTTTGAAATGCGTCTAGAAACTGTGTAAACCCACTTATTAAATAGTTTCAGAAAAACTCTCTTAAGATGTTTTAGTGCCTTAAAGTTTGTGTGGGGAGGTGATGTGTCTGTTAAAAGAGAATCTGAGGGGGGTGCCTGGGTGGCTCAGTGCGTTAAAGCCTCTGCCTTTGGCTCAGGTAATGATCCCAGAGTCTTGGCACAGGGCTCTCTGCTCAGCAGGGAGCCTGCTTCCCTTCCTCTCTCTCTGCCTGCCTCTCTGCCTACTTGTGATCTCTGTCAAATAAATAAATAAAATCTTTCAAAAAAAAAAAAAAAAGAGAGAGAATCTGAGATACCAGAATTTCTTTTTTTCTATGCATTTTCAGAGACACAGGTGATCATTAAAAAAAAAAAAAAGGGTCGGGGCCTCCTGGGTGGCTCAGTGGGTTAAGCCTCTGCCTTCAGCTCAGGTCATGATCTCAGGGTCTTGGGATCGAGCCCCACATCGGGCTCTCTGCTCTGAGGGGAGCCTGCTTCCCCCTCTCTCTCTGCCTGTCACTCTGCCTACTTCTGATGTCTGTCTGTCAAATAAATAAATAAAATCTTAAAAAAAAAAAAGTCAATTTGTATTTGCATTCACAAGTAACATAATACTTCAAAAGATCACATTTCAAAAGCAGAAAACAAATTAAGAAGGTGTCTTTCTGTAACTGAAATAACACTAATAATATGATAAATAGATAGCCAATCCCCACTGAGCATATACCCGGGTGCCAGTATTAAGCATGACTTGCATTATATTATTATTCCTCATGAACCCTATAAGAGGAAAGCTTCATAATCCCCATTTTAGAGATGAGGAAACTGAGGTTTAGAGGTAGGTCACTACTCCAGTTGGCATGTACAAGAAAGAGTATTTGAAAGCAGCTCTGTCCAATTCAAGAGCCTGAGTTCTTAATTGTTATACTCTTTTCTACATTGTTAGAAATCCACCGAAATCAGTTTTTAAAAAAATGTTTGCCCCCCCCACCAGACTATATTTTTAAAAAATCATTAGGCAAATTGACAGAGAACGTTTTGGGCAATTATAGAATAGCAAGAACAGAAGGCAAAGGCAAGTTTAACCTAAAATGTAAAATCCAGGGCCAGTCACTCTGGGGATTTTCCATATATGTTTACTGGTGATGATGGACAAATTATAATTTTATACTCTCCTTGATTCATGCTATTTCTGCCACTTTAAAGTCTTCCCATTGTGAATATATTTCCCAGTGGCTCCACTTTCCATTTCCACACAACCACAAGTCACTATGCCAGAGACTCCTCTAACTCAAGGTGGCTAAGAAGATCCCAGTTCCTAATGAATTCATTTTTGTTTAGAACACACACACTACCAGCTGGTTTTCATGGACTTGAAAATGACAGCTTTATAGTAAATAAAGGAGAAATGATGGCACTATTCTGAATAAGTACTCACCTCTTAATGGGGCTAAAAAAATGTATGTTATATGCTCTATATAGTCTATATATGATGATGACACAAATTAGAGCATCTCTCCCCTTAAGTGAATGCTCCCTGGAGGCAGGTACCATATCTACTTATCATTGCCTCTCTACTGCCTAACACATATGGTAGACTCTGTGTAAAAATCTGCTGAGCTCATTAAACATTTGATATTCACCAAAATACTATAATATACCTGTTAGGTGAGAAAATATATTTGATTTCAGATTATATTTCTCCTACTGGAAATCTCACATGTAATTGTTTATATTTTAAAAATATAACTGGGAGTACAGAAAAATGGAAAATCAGAAAGGGTACATCTTATGTTTTGATTACCACTGAATATTATAGCTCTCAAGAGTATGAGACATTATTTCTCTGTTTCATATTAGTTGAAAAACATTAAAGATGATGATATGTCAGGGTAAAGAATTACTCTTCATTTAAGTGTCCCTTTTTAAAAAATTAGGCAAACTTGTGTTCGCTGAACATTTCTGAGGATTCAGTAAGTTACAGTCATGTTAATGAAAAATATAAACATTTTTAGGTTTCAAAAGAGCTAAGTATTGGATATAGCCCTTATCAAGCTTCAACATTAGGACTAGAAGTTTTAACTGCAGCAATCACACAAGAAATAAAAGGCATCTGGGGAGCCTGGGGAGCTCAGTCGGTTAAGCGTCTGCCTTTGGCTCAGGTCATGATCCCAGGGTCCTGGATTGAGCCCCACGTTGGGCTCTCTGCTCGGTAGGGAGCCTGCTTCTCCCTCTGCCTCTGCCTGCCACTCTGCCTACTTGTGCTCTCTCCCCCACCCTCTGTCAAATAAATAAATACATAAATCTTAAAAAAAAAAAAAAGGCATCCAAATTGGTAAGGAAGAAGTAAAACTGTCAGTATTTACAGATAACATGATAGAAAACTCTACAGACTCCATAAAAAAAAACTATTAGAATAAATGAATTCAGTAAAGTTGCAAGATATAAAATTAATACATAGTTATCTGTTGCATTTTCTAGAAACTAATAATGAAATAGCAGAAAGAGAAATTAAGAAAACAATTCCCTTTATGATTGTACCAAAAAGAATAAAATACCTTGGGATAAACTTAACCAAGGAGGTGAAATACCTACACTCTGAAAAGTATAAGACACTGAAAAGAGAAACTGAAAATAACACAAACATATGGAAAGACATACCATGCTCATGGATTGGGAAAATTAACATTGTTAAAAGTTCCATACTACTCAAACCAATCTATAGATTCAATGCAATCCTTGTTAAAATACCAACAGCAGGGACGCCTGGGTGGCTCAGTTGGTTGGACGACTGCCTTTGGCTCGGGTCATGATCCCGGAGTTCCCGGATCCAGTCCCGCCTCGGCCTCCCAACTCCACGGGGAGTCTGCTTCTCCCTCTGACCTTCTCCTCGCTCATGCTCTCTCTCACTGTCTCTCTCTCAAATAAATAAATAAAATCTTAAAAAAAAAATACCAACAGCATTTTTCACAGAACTAGAACAAATAATCCTAGAATTTGTATGACACCACAAAAGACCTCAAAGAGCCAAAGCAATCTACAAAGCTACAGTAATCAAAACAGTATGGTACTGGCAAAACAAAACAAAACAAAAAACTAGACACAAAGATCAATGGAACCAGATAGAGAGCCCAGAAATAAACCTACACTTACATGGTGAATTAATCTATGACAAAGGAGGCAAGAATATACAGTGGGGAAAAGACAGTCTTTTCAATAAATCATGTAGGGAAAACTGGACAGCTACATGCAAAAGAATGAAACTGGAATACATTCTTACACCGTACATAAAATAATTTCAAAATGGATTAAAGACCTAAATGTGAAACCTAAAACCATAAAACTCCCACAAGGAAACATAGGTCATAATCCTAGATATCAGCCTTAGCAACATATTTATAGATATGTCACCTTAGGCAAGAGAGGCAGAAGCAAAAATACAAAGCTTTTACACAGTGAAGGAAACCACTGACAAAACAAGAAAGCAACATACTGAATGGGACGAGGTATTGGATATGCGGTTAATATCCAAAATATATAAACAGCTCATACAACTCTCCACCCAGCAAAAAGCAAACAATCTCATTAAAAGAGGGACAGAGGATCTGAACAGACATTTTTCCAAAGAAGACATACAGATGGCCAACAGACACAGGAAAAAGTGCTCAACACCACCAAATATCAGGGAAATGCAAATCAAAATCACAGTAAGATATCACCTCACACCTGTCAGAATGGCTAAAATAAAAAGACACAAGAAACAACATGTATTGGCAAGGATGTGGAGAAAAAGGAACCCTCGGGCACTGTTGGTGGGAATGCCTATTGGTACAGCCACTGTGGAAAACAGTATGGAGGTTCCTCAAAAAATTAAAAATAGGGGCACCTGGGTGGCTCAGTGGGTTAAAGCCTCTGCCTTGGGCTCAGGTCATGATCCCAGGGTCCTGGGATCGAGCCCCGCATCAGGCTCTCTGCTCAGCAGGGAGCCTGCTTCCACCTCTCTCTCTGCCTGCCTCTCTGCCTACTTGTGATCTCTGTCTGTCAAATAAATAAATAAAATCTTTTTAAAAAATTAAAAATAGAAATACCATATGATCTAGTAATTCCACCAGTGGGTATTTATCAAAAAATAAAAACACTAATTCAAACAGATTATATGCACCCCTATGTTTACTGCAGTATTATTTACAATAGCCAAGATATGAAAGCAACCCACGTGTCCACAGAGAGATGAATGGGTGAAGCAGCCATGGGATATATATACAATGGAATATTAACCATAAAAATGAATAAGATCATGCCATTTGTGACAACATGGATGGATCTAGAGGGTACTATGCTAAGTGAGATGAGTCAGATACAGAGAAAGAAAAATACCATATGATTTTACTTATATGTGACATCTAAAACTCAAAACAAATGAATAAACAACAACAACAACAAAAAAACAGGCTCTTAAATACAGAGAATAAACTGGTGTTTACCAGAAGGGAGGTGGGTTGGGGGTACGGGTGAAATAGCTGATGGGTATTAAGAGGTACAAAGTTGCAGTTATAAAATAAATAAGTCACAGAGATGCAAAGTCCAACACAGGGAAATAGTCAATAATATTTTAATAATATTGTATGATGACAGACAGTGGCCACACTTATCATGATGAAAAGGAAAAAAAATTACAGTGACCATTCCATAGGTGCCCTGCTCAGGTAATCCTCCCTGACAAAAGATGGGACTACAGAAATAGGGTTCCAGGAAAAGTTATTCAACAGAACTGCGGGCTGGAAAATATCCACTGCTGACCTCCCCAACCCACTGCAAAACTGAGGGTGACACTCTGTGTCTCTGAACCCAGCAGCCTTCTCCACATACACTCTAGGCAGCTCACCAGGTGTATAAACTTAAAGAAAAATGAGGGCTATCTTCCTAATCGAAATCAAGCATTACAAATTATCTTGTGTGGGAAACCGACAATTCCTATACCTAAATAAATACATTTCTGTGTCTTTAGATTGTATTCACATGGCTTCACTTACACAATGCAATCAGAGGTCTTTGAGATTCCTTACACATCTAGAGGCAACCCCTAAACCATAAAGAAGAGAGAAAAGCTGGCTTGAATCAAGACATTTGTTCATATTACAATGGCAGAGAAGTGATAAGTAATTCAAGAGACATCACCAGGATTCATGGTTGCATGTGAAGTGAAGGTCATCAGCTTTAAATGAACTGTATTGTCTAATTCTTTTTTCTCTTAAGATGTCACCACTTTCATAATGTGAGCTTGCTTAGATCATAACAGAATCCATCCTGGGGTACACTGTCACTGGGAATATTGACTGGATTTTTATTAATTTTATACTGTGTGGGGGCATATCTCAGGGATAGTGTGGAAACATCTCATTTTTGTGTGATTATCAAAGGTTCAATTTATTCAGTGGCCAAAATTGTCTCTGAGACTTTTCATTTCAAAAATATGATCACTGTTGCACATGTATAAATGTTACAAGAAAATATTTGTTTACATATATTATAAAGCAAGAAGCAGGAAGAAAATAATGTAAGGATGTATTTGTTACGATTCATAATATGATACTGCAATTAATAAAGCAAATTTAAAAACGTTAACATACTCCATCACATATGGTAGGAAAAAAAGGACTTATTAATAATGCTTTTATGAAAGTTGAATTCTTGCTTTCTCTATTAAAAAAAACACATGTTCCCTTTGGTAGGAGTCAGATTTCATTTTGCTCATATTTAGTACATTTTAAATATAGCCATATATACATTTAGCAGCATTTACACAATGTTTCCTATTTCATTAAAGACTTATAAGCAAATATAACATGTGGCTGATAACCCAACTCCAAAAAAGAACTGATCCTACAACTCTATTAATATTTTAAAGAAGCCACATTGAAGGTCACATTGATTGAAGACTAGAATTATATACCTTAATCATAGCAAAAATTAGTTTCCTTTAAATGATCCTTCTCCGTATTATCTCACCAGGTGTACAAACTTAAAGAAAAATGAGGGCTATCTTCCTAATCGAAATCAAGCATTACAAATTATCTTGTGTGGGAAACTGACAATTCCTATACCTAAATAAATACATTTCTGTGTCTTTAGATTGTATTCACATGGCTTCACTTACACAATGCAATCAGAGGTCTTTGAGATTCCTTACACATCTAGAGGCAACCCCTAAACCATAAAGAAGAGAGAAAAGCTGGCTTGAATCAAGACATTTGTTCATATTACAATGGCAGAGAAGTGATAAGCAATTCAAGAGACATCACCAGGATCCATGGTGATGGTGATACATGACGATACTATCAAATGTTTTCTGTATGTTGTAGGCTGTTTGAAAAGCTTAACATTATTAACTCATGCAAACCTCACAGCAATGCAGCAAGATGGGTGCCACTGATGGAAAAACTGAAGACAGCTAAGACATTTGTGCAAGATCACACTCTTGGTAAGGTGTCAGCCGGTATGCTGGTTCTGACTGCTTTTCTTTAAAAGCAAGGGGTGAGAAAGAAGAGAAAAACACAAGTTGTAACATGGAATTCTTTTCCACATCCAAAATTCCATAAGCTTAGCTCTTTCCATAACGACAAGGCGAAAGCAGAAGACTTCTCTGGTTCGCATGGTCCTACTCTCCTCTGCCTTTGGACAACTGCCTCCTGAACACCCTAGGAAGGCCATTATAACACACACACATGGGTACATACTGTATATGTACCCACAGAGCCATCCAGCCGTTCTGTGATGGCAATGATCACGCGGCACGTCTGCGTATCAGACTGTTAGCTTTCCGAGGGCAAGGGCCTAAGCTTTTTATCTAATCACCCTGATGCCTTACACGTCAGAGTAATTATGTGATTAAATTTCTTGTCTGGTTTCAGAAGCCCTAACCTGCTTTTTTTTTTTTAAGATTTTATTTATTTATTTGACAGAGAGAGAATGATCATAAGTAGGTAGAGAGGCAGGCAGAGAGAGAGGGAGAAGCAGGCTCCCCGCTGAGCAGAGAGCCCGATGGGGGGCTCGATCCCAGGACCCTGAGATCATGACCTGAGCTGAAGGCAGAGGCTTAACCCACTGAGCCACCCAGGTGCCCCCCTAACCTGCTCTTGGGAGAGAAAAACTTCAGTGGGAAGAAGTAGAGGGTAATAGGGTTCTGGATTGTTGCCTAAATGCCTAGCACTGTTGGGATTTCCTGCCATTTCTGGGGAGCACAGAGCATGTCCAGGTATGAGGAGCTGAGGATAAGTCACAGGAAGAATAGAACACAGGCATATTGAGGACTCAGGGAGAAAGCATTTCGAAGCAAGACCTAGAGCTGCTGGAGGGAATTCGAGGGAGAAGCAACCAGAATCTCAGTCTGTTCTACAGAAAAGGGGAACAGGCTGAGAAGCCATGGTCTATGTACTGGGTTCTGTGCTTTTAAAATGACTAGATCCTGGGCCCGCTGTGAAGAGGAGGAGAGATGGTGGTCTCCCTCAGGTCCCCAGACTAGTGTAACCCACTGACCAAAGGGAAGTGGATTGTGGTAGGAAGAGTAAATGCCCTGAAAAATGTTCCTGTCCTCATCCCCAGACACCAGGAACACGTTACCTTACGCAGCAAAAAGCACTTTACAGACGTGATTACAATAAAGGACGCTGAGATGAGAATAGTCCCCTGCATTATTCAGGGAGGGTCTGTCTAATTACCTAAATCCTGAAATTTGGAGAACCCTCCCAGATGTGGTCAGAGAGAGGGCACTAAGACAACAGGAGAAGACAGAAAGATGCACTACTGCTAGCTTTGAAGAGGGAGGAAGGGCCGTGAGCCAAGGAAAGGAACCAGACTCTGGAGGCTGGAAACGGCCAGGATGATCCCCCAGAGACTCCTCCAGAAAGGAACATGGCTCTCCCAACATCTTGACTTCAGCCAAGACATGTGTCAAATCTGGATCTACAGAGCTATGAAATAATAGAATTATGTTGTTTTAAGCCACTAGTTTGTGGTAATTTGTTGTGGCAGCAAGAGAAAACCAATACAGGGGTCTTCAAATTCTTAGTCAGGTCTGCCCCATGAGGGAATAACTGCAGAGGCCCCACATTTGTGTCAGAAGCCCAGGCAGAGAGGAAGGCCACATTTGACCCCGACACTCAATGAAACATCTCAGGAACTGGAAGGAAAACTTCTTAAAGAATTAGAACAAGCCCAGAGAGAGTACCTCATGTAAAAGGCTGATAGCATTAATCTTTTTCATCCTCGGAGAAACGCTGCTCTAATTCTAAACCCCACCCCGAGATTCTCTTCTGGGAAGGCTGATTTGAGCCAACTCAGAATGTCTCAAAACAAAGAGAATAAGAGCCACACTGTTCAGTGCTCCGAAATGGTTTCTGCCCTCCATGGCCATCCAAGGTCAGGGCAGTCTGTGAAGAAGATGAGGAGGCAGTCCACAAAGCATTCTGAAACAAAACCCATGCCCGGGCTGCACGAAACAAGAGCTAGCCACTGAGAGATCAAAACAAGTAAGCTCGCTTTCCTCTCATCTTTGCCAGTACTTCTAGGCAAAGAAAGCAAAAATCACAAGACAAATGTTAGCAGTACGAAGTATTTTATTTTAAGAACTCTTTGTGGGAAGTATCTTGATTTCACAATTTTCTCCATTAATTAAGAGTGGAGTTACCCTGAATGAAGAATGGGCATCGCAAATACATTTGCTTATGTTGTTACCCATCATATAATCATATAATATGAACCTAGCAGTTGCTGGGAAGTTTCAGTGGAAAGAAGCATATTTTGATCCTTGTAAAGAATTAGAATAATGACCATGTAATATGGAAAAATCATGGATGCAAAATGAAAAAAAAAAAAACAAAACAAAAACCAGCCAATTTGTGTTTGAGTTGCACTGAATATTATGCTGCATAATGAATGATACGGAACTAGAATTACTTTTCATATACAAATTAAATCATTATGATTCAAGGAAAATCTAAGGTAATCAAGTATAACTTAAGTTCTTAAGATGATTGGACACTCAATTAAAAAATAGCTCACTGAGGTTTGTAAATGTTTTAACATCTGTTTTTGTATTTAATTGTCAAACTAAATTATCCTAAATTTGAGACTGTACTACATAACGAAGTCTACCAGTTGTTTTTACTGCTTCAGAATCTTGAAATTACAGAATATGAATGAAACCTTAGAAGTCACTTCAGTCCAACAACCTGCCTGATGGGAATGATATCCTTAACAGATACTTTTACTCTTTAAAAGGCTCCAACTGATAAAGCATTTTGCATTATAGAATCTTCTACCGACCAGTTTATGCCCCAATTTATGTTGCAAACAAAAAAGAAAGAGAATGAAGTGGTCATTTATTCTGTGCCTACTAGGGGTCAGGTATTTGCTTTACAAATTTTTAAAGAATTTACTCTTCATGTCATCCCAGTGAAATAGCATGAGCTACATTTTACAGATTAAATAAACAATAGGTTAAAATAGAGAATACCACTACTTCCTCTCTAAAGTAACTAAAATTCAATGCTATACAACAGGCAAATATTTCAAGGAAAAATATCTAAATAAAACTGAAGTGTCTATAGAAAGCATGTAAGTAGGTAAATGCATTCTCGGTATTCAAATTTACTGCCCATAATCTATATTTTTAATAGTAAACCAGAAAATAACCAATAGGTTTATAATAAGGAAATATTTTAACCAAAAATATCATTAAAATATTAGAGAGCTAACAAAAGTCAATTTGGACACCTAGATCATGTTCTGTATTAGAACAGAATATGCCTAAAAGTGAACACAAATAATTTGTAAACTTTCTAAAATGTCTATATACTTCATAGTTTCGTTACCTTTTCTGTGTGACACTGATATTTTTCACTACAAGGTATTTTGGTAGACATTAATGGACACATCTGGAGACTTTTTAAGTTTTGACTTACTCTACAAAAAATTGTAAAAGATACCCATGCTCTTTCATGGGGGATGGGTCTGGGAAAAAAAGTAACAGAAAACCATTAGCACAGAACACTGACAGAGAGGGAACAGAGACATTGAATACTGCATATGGTCCAATTTTAGATTACGGGAAAAAAATAATACAAATAACTTACTGCTTTCCTATTGTGTGTCTGGCAATGTACTAGGCACACTGCACCCATTATGACTTATAACCACTGCGTGCCAGACTGATCATCTCCACTTTCAGACAAGGAAATTAAGACCTATAAGAAAGATAACTTTTCCAAGAAGATACTACTTTTGTGTGATAGGTTCTAAGCCCAGTCTATTTAATGAAAGCTTTTTCCTCCTCTTGGCAAAGAAACGCTGGTGGTGAAGACCAGCCAAAGGACTGAGCAGATCTCAGAATAAGCTGCTAGTTATGTAACTTAATGACAGGAGAGGCTTGCGAACCCAAGTTCTGCTCGAAGGGTGGAGAAGACATTTCGCGGACAGGTCTCAGGTGGGCTGGCGCTTGGCCTCATGAGCAATGCTTCTAAACCGACCTTCACCTCCTCAGTCTCACAGCGAACACCATTCAGAAATGGGCTGTGGTTTACTCTTACCCACCACCTGCTCCTGATCAGCAGGTGGACTTGGAGCCAGTCTCCAGGAGAATCTCCAGGAGGAAGCTGGGGTCAGGATAAAGGCAAAGGTGCTCACGCCCGGTATCAATCCACAGCTGTCTGACTCCACCGGAAAGTGCAAAGCTACACCTCCATGTGAGAGCACGTGGTGTCATCATTGGATTTGTTTCCGTAAGTTTCTGTATCATTTTCCCTTAAGGAAACTAAACTCTTCATCTGTGTTTGATGGTGTCTTTCCATCAACACACATCCTGCTGCCACAGGGTATTAAATACCTCCTTTCTGTGAATGGAATTCCAGTCATATTTGCCCTGGCTTATCTGCTTGTGTGCCCACGACACCTTTACCCATTCTTCACATGTCAGAGAAAATGCTACATTCTTCAGGAGTCTTGTGCACTGATTTCCTTGGGTTCATTCAGGCACCTTTTCTCTCTGTTTAGATAGCACTGTGTAAGTCCTGCCGTTATACAAACGTCTCAATAATCATGACATTCACTCACATGTGTCTCTCTACCAATCCCGAATCTCTGGCCTGCTAGTCCGTCTCCAAACCTTAGGCTACAGAAGGTAATCAGTATTCATTTGTTAAATAAACCTGGTATTCTTTTTGTTGTCTTTATCACTTGGATACATACCCTCTGAATGCCAGCACATTAACTCCGAACTAAACCCAATGCAAGGTGTTGTCAAGAGATACAGTGATTAAAGCTTTTTAAGAAAAAAGAATAACAATGTAAAGAAATAAAAACAGGGGCGCCTGGGTGGCTCAGTGGGTTAAAGCCTCTGCCTTCAGCTCAGGTCATGATCTCAGGGTCCTGGGATTGGCCGAATCAGGCCCCCTGCTCGGCGGGGAGCCTGCTTCCCCTTCTCTCTCTGGCTGCCTCTCTGCCTACTTGTGATCTCTGTCTGTCAAATAAATAAATAAAACCTTAAAAAGAAAAAAGGAAAAGAAATAAAAACAGTAACAGCTACTACTTCCTCAGTGCTGTGTACCTGATAGCGTACTACTAGTTTGACATGTGGGCGTTCATTTAATCTTCACAATAACACTTTGCAAAAAGAATTTTCCCTCACTTTCCAGATGGGGACTTTGAAGCAGGGAGTTCAGACCATTGGCTCCTACAGCAAATAAAGCGGTGGGGCTGCTCTCTGAATCCCAGGCAGTCCAGGCTTGCACTCCGTGCTCTCAACGACTGTCAGCCAAAACCTTCCCTGTGCTAGTGATTTCTATATTCCTTTTCACGTAACCCTTGAAGGCAGTTCTGTAAGATACGAGGAACATATTAGGAGCATAAGTCAAGTTGCATTGACTTGATCCGGTCCCATGGCTCCGCCGGTGAGTGGCAGGCAGGTGCTGCCTTGTGATTCCTGCCTTGTGAGGAACATCACAATGCCAACATTGTCCACACGTGCATCTCTCCCTCTGTGTCAGCTTGAACCAGAAATTACCCCTCATCTCGTTCTTCCTGCACGGAATACTTAGGACTCTTACTCTCTATAACACTTTAGGATCAACTAGTGATACTTTGAAGGAAAAAGTCTGTTTGGATTTTGTTTGAAGTTGGACTGAATCTATAGATTAAACCATGACACTATTATCATCAATCTCCCTATCTATAAACACAGACTTTTTAAAAAATTGTTTTTTAATTGATTTTGTCAGTTTTATAATTTTCCCATAAAGATCTCAAATAATGTTTTAAAGATTATCACATATCTATAATTGTTACCAGAGATACCGATTTTTTTAAAAAATTGTATTTTCAGTTTGTATGTGAGGTTCATCTATAGCAACACTGTTAAACTCTCCAGTTAATTCTAATAAGCAATATGATTTAAGTTGGATTTTTTACATAGAAAATCATATTCACCATCAATAAATGATACTTCTTTCTTCTTTTCCCCTGTTCTTACAAATATTCTGGTCTTACTGTGCTAGCTAGGACATCTATTACAACAATAAATTTAATTAGTTACAGTGGGTATGCTGGCTTCTGATTTTAAAAGAAACACTTCCAACATTTATCATTAAATATAATGTTTGTTGTAGGTTTTTGGTGGATAACCTTTACAAAATAAACGAAGTTACTAATTTACTAAGAATTTTTTCCTTCTTTTAATTATAAGCAGGTGCTGAAAATTACTGAATAGTCTTTCTGCATTGAGATGAGTCTGTAGTTTTTCTTCTTTAAATCAGTGAATATAATGAATTATATTAATAGACTATCCAAAGTCAAATCAATCTGCCATTCCTAGAATAACTTCAACTTGGTCTTCAATATTTCTGGGCTGAGTTTGCTGTAAGAACTTTGCATCTAAGTGTATGAATGAGATTGGTCTACAGTTTTCTCCTCTTGTATTGTCCTTGTCCTTTCAAAACCAGCCAAGAACTGGTTTTGAAATTATACTAACTTCATCAGATTAGATGGGCAAGGTTCTTTCTTCTATTCTCCAGAAGAGTTTCTAGTCTACAAGTATATAAAACATTGACCTCTGGTAGAACTTACCTGTACAATCAATTGGGCCTGCTGTCTTTAAGGGAAAATAAACTATTGGCTCAATTTCTTTCATACTACTGGAAGATTTAAATTCTTTTTCTGCTTGGCTCAATTTTGGTTCTTTTTTATTTTTCTAGGAAAGTCAGAACTACACAATTAACTGAAATTTACAAAATTAAATTCAGAAGTTTGGAGGGGTCATTAGAGAAAACAAAACAAAACAAAACATGTTTTACTCGTTCTCTAGCAAGCCCACTAAATCAGATCCAGAAATCCAAAATCCAAAATGCAGCAATGATAAAAGATATCAACTGATCTCCACCCCACCAAAGATAACAAGGACAATCCAGGTCTGCGAAAAGCCCCTTATAAGAACCAATGAAAATACCATAGCACCGCTAACATGTCCACTTTCTTATATTCTTTTGACATTTTTACAAGTGTAATTCAGAGTATTTAATCTCATCAGGGTGGTAACTACTTTTGAATTAATCAGTTATTATTACCATAGCATTCCTTATCTTTAGAAAATTATAGACTCTTTTCTAAACTTTATTTCCTTCCAACATTCCTCTGTGTTCATATAAAACAAGCTTTAGTTTGGTTCCATTTTTTTACTTTTTTCCCATTAAATTAGTATCCCAGCTTCAGGAAGTTAATGATCAAATTGCATGGAACTATGATGCTATGACACACCCTACTCTTAACTGGTATTGAGCATTGGGTTTTCAGCTGTCAATCAGAAATAAGATTACAAATCCCTATAACTATCGTCTGACCTGCTTCAGCAAATATGTCATTTCTTCCTTCAAATTTCTGAAAACAGAGTTGGGATAGAGTGAATAGACCTAAGGAATTTAGGAGTTAAAAATTTACATGGCATCACTCCTTGACACATTGAATTAACTCCCTCTGCTTTCAAAGCTTCACAAGTAGAGCACTGGTCTGTTACCTTAAGTCGTTGAGAATCTTAGAAGAAAAAAATAACCGCTTGCTGTAATTTCTAAAATACCATAAGGGATTTGAAATATAAAACTTCTATTCTCTAAAAGCCTTCTAAAAAGTACTCAAGTTAACATTTTCAGACAACATTGGCTGTCTTTGAAAGAAGTGACATCTGTTCATTTAAAACCAAGAAAAATTTAATCAGTAGTCACACTGCGCTCCCAGGCTTCTACCAAGCAACTCAATTAATTCCACTACTGAAGGGAATTGGAAAGTCAACTAAGAAGCCTCCAGAATGATACTTAAGTGGCTTATAAATAATTATTTTTTAAAGACATAAAGAAGAAACAGGAAATGTTTAGAAAGCCATAAGTAAGGAAAGCATTCCTTACAATGAAAAAAAAAAAAAAAAGAGGAAAGCACTTTTGTTTTTTTTTTTAAGGGGGGAGGTCTTTAATTGGCAGGAACAAGAAAAAATAGTAAAGAAAATGTGACAGAGTCTCAAAAGAATTCACAGATGCTGTTAAACTGCATCCAATTTTTCATGATTTATTAAGAGGTCATGAACAATTTTCTCACCCTGACTTTTTAGAGGTTCCTGCAACATCCATCATCACAGTGCAGGTTGAAAACAGGGTTAGCTGATTTCCCTAGAATATCAGCGTAAGCAAAGAGCTAACTAAGAACCATTATTTCTATGCTTTCTTTTCCCCCACTGAAATAAACACAAATAAAGAAAATATATGGTACAATACATTATATTTTATATATATTATTATATTATTATATATGATATTATATTATTATATATAATATATATGGTACAATATATTATATTTATATAATAAAAGATGGTACAATAACAGGGTTAGGAAAATAGGATGTTAAAAATAAAGCTCAGAGAGGGGCACCTGGGTGGCTCAGTTGATTGAGCATCTGCCCTCAGCTCAGGTCCTGATCCCAGGGTCCTGAGATCGAGTATCGAATCAGGCTCTCTGCTCAGTAGGGAGTCTGCTTCTCCCTCTCTCTTTGCCTCTCCCCCATACTCATGCGCTCTCTTGCTCTCTCTCTCTTAAATAAATAAAATCTTTATAAATAGATAGATAGATAGATAGATAGATAAAGCGGAGAGGAAAAGAAAGATGTGAAGTAAGTTTACGGTCTTCTCCCAAGCCTAGAGACAAGCTTGCAGCTTAAGGATGAAATAGCTCTCGTCTCCTGAGGACTCTGAGCTGTAAGCTCTGCCCAACCAGCCAACAATATCCAGTCTCTAGGCTTGCAAATTATCAACCCCAAACTACCACAGTGTCCCCAATAAAGTGAGATACAATTTCCCTAAGGGTGTTATGAATACTTTAAATCTATTCACAATTCAAATAAAATAATCACTAATAAAACTAAAAACTAGACACATAATGAATCCATAGAAGTCAGGTAGTGACTGAAAACAACCCGGCACAGAATAATAGTTGTGTTTCCTTGATTGATGCTGTTTTTTTAACTGAGTACTTCTGAGTCAACTGGGTAATAAAAATTTAAAACCTATATTCTTTCCCCAAGTATCTATATTATCACAATGAATCTTATCTGTTTCTAGCTTTTTGTTCATGTTTGTTGATAATGTAAAATTGTCTAAAAAGATGTGTACAATTAACTCATTATATATTTAATTTCTTATTTATTTATTTACTTATGTATTTGTAGAAAGAGAGTGAGTGAGGACAAGTCAGGTGGGGGAGCAAAGGGAGAGGGAGAAAGAATACCACATAGGCTCCACACTTAGCGTGGAACCCCATGCAAGGCTTGATCCCATGACCCTGAGATCATGACCTGAGCCGAAACCAAGAGTCAGAAGTTAAACCGACTGAGCCACCCAGGTGCCCCATCACTTCTTTTATATTTAATGTTGATTTTTAAACTACTAGGGTCATCATTCTTCTAGAGCCCAGTAAATGAAAAGTTTTAAAGGATTTTAAAATTATAGAAAAGATTCCTTGAATTACATTTCTATTTCTTAGGCAAGGATTCAGCTGTCTTACAAAATACATTCACCAACCAATGCTGGGAAACAACATTACAAGATGAACATCAAATTAAAGATCAGGCCCTTCACACTCAGAAGGCACAGCATACAGATATACCATCTAACAATTAGCTATCTGATTGTCTCTGAAGAATTGTAAGGTTAGTCAGAAAGTTTGCTTGCCAGATTTTTCACATCATTAATGTGGAAGTTTATTTGTACTTGAAAACTTAGATTATCTACAACCTTTTAAAATCATATAGAATGGAATCTTATAGTCACTGAAAAAAATACCATCACAAACATGATGTTCCAAATAATGACTACTTGTATTAAAAAGAAAAAAAAAAACTGGCCAAAATTTATGATAGTGTCAACTGTTGCACAATTTCATCATTTTATAATGTTTACAAAGTTATCTTGCTATTTAAAATACAAAGGATTGGGGCGCCTGGGTGGCTCAGTGGGTTAAAGCCTCTGCTTTCAGCTCAGGTCATGATCCCAGGGTCCTGGGATCGAGCCCCACATTGGGCTCTCAGCTCCGCGGAAAGCCTGCTTCCTCCTCTCTCTCTCTCCCTGCCTGCCTCTCTTGCCTACTTGTAATCTCTGTCTGTCAAATTAAAAAAAAAAAAAAATCTTAAAATACAAAGGATTATTCAACTAGGGATTATATGTAGCATTTGTTTAAAAGTATATTACAACAGACTGAAAAGTCATCCTAAAACTAATTCCAGTGGTCCAAATTCTTCAAAAGCATGCTCAAAAATATTTAATAGAAGTATTTTTTGGCTTTTCCCAGAGATACAGTATTTGTTTTTCTGTCACACAGAATTTAGGGAAATTCAGCAGTCTAGAATCAGAGGACCAAGGTTTAAATGTGCTACCTACTAGCTGTGTGATCTTGATCAAGTTACTAACTTTCTCTGTGTCTCAGTTTTTCCATCTGTAAAATGAAAGTGGGCCGACAATGGGTCCTATTTGATAGGATCGGTTTTTTTGGTTACAGCTTTGTATTAACAATATTATAAATGAAATAATCCAGGTTAAAAGTTTAGAATGGTATCTAGCATAATAAATCCTGGCTGCATATCCTTTATTTTCACTTTTCCTTAATAACTCAGCTCCAACATTTTTATTTTTTAATTTTTTTTAGCTCCAACATTTTTAAAACCCTGAAATTTTTTTAAAAGATATAAAAAAAATTACTAAAAGACTGGAACAGTTTTGGAACACTCCCTTTAGGGCAGGCTGTTCTTACTCATATTTTCTTGGAGAGCCACCCAAGTAGAACGAGTAATATAGGTGAGTAATATAAAGCAAAGACAAAATAGAGACACAGCTCTAAGGAGCTAAAATGTCTGCATGATAATGAGGGGGGAAAAAAATGGTCCCTAGCACAGGTCTTAGGAACTGGTATAATTTCCTAAAACCAAGAAAAGAATGAAATGGGTGATGAACACCAGGCTGTCTTATTGACAAAGACAGTAACACAAAAGCCAATTACCATAATCAATTGCTAAGAGAAAAATGTACACAACGAACAAAATCACAGAAGAGATTGTCCTTCCCAAGGAGGGATGTGGAAGTTCCAAGAGTTTCTATTTCCATTAAACATGAGAGGAGAGGGGGGAGGGGAAACCGCTCTTAATGTTCTCATTTTATTGTGGACTTGCTTTTTGAAAAAGAGATCTTGGCAGGGGGAGAGTAGACTCAGTAGTCTTTTCATAACTTGCTTTAGGCCTACAAACCCTTGCTGGTTCTCACTCGATGCCTGTGTCCATCCCACGGGTAGGTTTGTGTGGGCACACTCACAAGCAAGCAAACAAGTTCTCAGGGGATGAAGAGAAATCGGGGCAGAAGTGGGAAGTTGGGTTGGACATTCTCTAAGATTCTCTTTTCTTTATGATTTCATGGATTGTGCCCTGATTTTTAGTTTCCTTGGTCTATCATCTATTTTTGCCAGATTATTTATTCAGTTACAACTCCGGGTCAGATGCAGCTAGTTTTGAAGACACCTTCTATGCCCCCTTCTATGCCTCTAGTCGGCTACATTTACGACTCTACACAATGTCAACATTACAGAATCTTGGCACCAGATTATGTAAATCTCACTCCCTGAAGCCAGAAGGTACAACAGACTTATTCTTTGAGTTCAGGCAATATCATGGGAAGACTTTTCCCTAATTTTTTTTTAATTTCCTAGTTTTAATAAAATAAGGTCCTACCTACATTTCTTGCCATGCACACTGGAAATTGTAATTTTTTTTTTTAGAGCATCACTTTCCCATTTAAGCTACCACTGATATTTGTGAATCTCAAACCTAAGTAGAGCTGGCCTGCCGCAGATCTAAGTTTTGTCATCAATGCTGCTTTGTGCCGTCTGTTAGCATTGCAATGTTTCACAGCATGGCTCATATTTCATTTTTCTCCCCAGAGTTTTGTTTCAGCACAACTTCATAGAGTATTTTCCCTTTAACAATGTCACTGAAGAAAATAACAAATCCAAAATAGAGTTTACAGCTAAACAAAAATAAAATCTCAATTAATGACAGAACTGGTTGTTTTCAAGGTCTGACTAGTCAGAAGATTCAAATTCCCTTGGTAAACAATGACTGATAACAAACACTGTGCTGGCTGTGTCAGAAAATGCTTCTATCACCTATTTGATAATATATGGCTTTGCCAGAAAAGTCAGCATTTCAAGCAACCAGTCCTCCAACATGGCTCACGCTGATTATAGCACAATTATAGACCTCAACATTTTGCAAAATAAAAAGGTATATTTAAGTTTTTGGCATTCACAAGAGATCACTCACAAAACTCATAGGAAAAATCTAGGATAAAAAAAAATCTAAGATCTGTTCTCAAAAATACTTTAGTATAACAGTTTTAATTATATATTTAATATGAAATATATTACAGTACATACAAAGATACTCTTCTCCTAGAGTTTTTTATTTTTTTAAAAGATTTTATTTATTTGAGAGAGAGAGAACATGAAAGGGGGGAGGGTCAGAGGGAGAAGCAGACTCCCTGCTGAGCAGGGAGCCTAATGTGGGATTCAATCCCAGGACTACAGGATCATAACCTGAGCGGAAGGCACTCGCTTAACAAACTGAGCCACCCAGGCACCCTCTCCTAGAGTTTTAACATGAGCTTCATATATATTTTTTTGAGATGAATCACTGATCCATTCTTAGCTCATCTCCTAATGTAAATATTTAAGTATTATAAGCTGAATCGGACTGTAAAGGGATACCTATAAAAATGTATTCTATTTTATCTTTCATTATTTGTAAATATGCTTGAAAATATTTTGCATTCTATAAACAGAAACAATCTTTTCTTGATACATTCTAGTTGCCAGATACAATAGAGAAATAGCCATTAAATTAAGAAGTCTCCTTTTCATATGTAGCACAGGTCTAATGGCAGTTAATTGCCTCATTTTTGCTCATCTGAAAAATTATTTATTTTTCCCTCCATTTTTGAAAGCCAGTCTGCCTGAATGTAGATTTCTGGGTTGTTTGTTTTTTTTTTTACTTCCATAAAGATGTCACTCCATTTTCTTCTGACTTCTGTTCTTCCTAATGAGAAGTAAGACGACTTTGGAGTGCTGTTCCCTATACGAAATGTTGCATTCCCCCCGCCCCCCCACAAAGACCTTTGTCTATAGATGCTATGTCTTTGAATTTCCTGTTTTTCCTCCCCTTCTGAGACTTTGATTATAACATTACCTTTGCAACAATATTAAGAGTGCAACTGAGAACTATTCTCATCATTATTCAGTTAAATTAGAAAGAGATAAATAAAAGCCAATGTGGATCAATTTTTTTAAAAAGCTTAAACTGAATTTTTATTAAATAAATACTGAGTTAGTGATTAAAATTACAGGAAAATTTGAAACCCATGCTACCAAATGTAACATTTATCCATGAAACTAAAAGAATTTTTCACAGTTACTTTCATAATTACTTAAATTGGTATTAACTATATAAGTTGTGTTATTCAAATTATGGCATTATGAAAATGATGAAAAATAAGACCACACCCTAAGAAACTTTAAATTACTTGTCCAGGGCATTTTGCACTATCTGGATCAAATTTTCTATTTTTATCTGATCTGTAAGATATTCTGAAGCTATCAGCAGAAATATGTGTTTCCAGCCTTATGTTTAAATTTTTTTTTTTTAACCACAATTGTATTCATTCAAGGAGCAAGATGATCCCTAAGGCTACACAAAAGTGAAGAGAGCAGAAAGAATTAGAAAATAAAACTAAGCAGCAGAGCTGCTCAGGGTATAGTAAGGAGTCAGGATTTCATGGTGAGGATGGGGGTGGGGGGGTGGAGGGAACTCTACAGGGACAAGGAAATCCAGGATCAAATTTGCACTTTCAAAAGTCTATTCCAGCTACTCTGAAGGAAAAACTTACGAGAAACTGATAGTTCAGGGAAGAAAGATGCTGGCTTTGATTTAGGTAGTAGAGGTGCTAAGTGGTCAGATTAGAGATGTATTTCTAGACCAGTGCACCTCCTGGTGGACTGAACACAGGGTGTAGGTAAAACGGGCATTCATGAGGCTCCCCAGACTTTTGGCCTGAGGTAGGAAACAAAGAAATTAACAGTGGGTTTGGACATTTTTTTTTTTTAAAGATCTTTCAGACATCCAAATGGAGACATGAAACAAGCATTGGAAATTTGGGGATAAATAATGCCTTCGATAAAGAAGAGAGTTAAAAATCACTCATACATGCAATTCCTCTATGTAGAAATAACAAATACCTACTAATATTTTAGAATAATTCTCTTGAATCTAACTAAATGCACTTGAAAAATAACCTTCTCTAAATGCTTTAACCCAAGAGCGACTATATATAAATGTCTCAAAAAGGAAATATAACTATAATTTAAAGCAGAAGTCCCCTTTGATTATACTTTTTTAGCATCCTAAGATTTTCTCTGAAAAATCTGAAAAGAACTATTCATCAAATAAAAGCGCTATCATGTGGAATAGTATCTGTCATCCTATGACAGATACTATGACTATATATTTAAGTCAATTTTCTACTATAGCAAACCAAGATACTATGTGAACTGACCAACTATACCAAGTGAAAAAATGATCTGTTAGCTCTTTACCTCCTGAGATTACAAATTAGATCACTATTTTATAACATTAACTATTAACACTGCATTTGGTTCATTCCTTGATCCTTTTATGGTTAACCAGTGTAATCTGATAATTATTTCACTGTCTGATACAACTGACAGTCCTATCTTTTCAAAGAAGGGAGACATTGAACTTTGTACTGTGAATACCCTTACAGGATTATGGGATCAATGAAAAGATGGCTATTTTTAGCTTAAATTTTGGACTATGCAGTAAAATTTTAAATGCAACCATACTATCTAAAATGCTTTACTAGAATCATAAAAAAAAGGAAGAATCAAAGAAGCTTCTTCCCCCCCCACCCCCAAAAAATAAAGATTTAGAAGTTCTATAAATATACAGATTGGCCATTCAGTAATCCCTCAGCAATGAGTGTTTTACAAATCTCTGTTTGCTGGAAACAGCTTCATATTTGTTTCCCAGAGTTTTAAAATGTGAGAGCTATTTATGTATGTGCAGTTACATTCTGTCTCCTTAAACAAAAGGACGCTTAGCCCTCTCCTGCTTTCTAAATTTCTAGGCTACTCAACCCTAGGTGTTACTTTAGCCACTGCATACAGGAACAAAGGCCAGGAAATGAAATCCACAGCCATAAGCCCCCAGACAATTTGTGTGTATACACACACACACACACACACACACACACATCGAAACATAACTGGTCATGCAAAAAAGGTCTTAAAATCTTAAAAAAATAGATGAGGTTTAAAAGTTTTAAACCTTTTTTAAAAGAGGAAGTATAGCCTATGTAACATGAAACTTTGGGAGAATATATTTGACGGTGCCCGCAGTTCTATGCCACTATATGACATGAAGATCGCTCAGGAGAAGGGGTGCCTCGGCAGGGGGCAAACAGCCACCATTCCACTTTCTTTTGGAAGTAGTGTCCTTGTTTACCTTTTATTTATTTATGATTTTTTAAAGATTTTATTTATTTACATGACAGAGGGAGTGCATACAAGCTGGGGGAGTAATAGGCAGAGGGAGACGGAGAGGCAGGGAGCCCGATGCGGGGTTCAACCCTGGACCCTGGGATTGAACCCCACATCAGGCTCTCTGCTCGGTGGAGAGTCTGCTTCTCCCTCTGTTCTCTCTCTCTCTCTCTTAAATAAATAAATCAAATATCTTTAAAGCATTTTTAATGTCATATTTGCTCCTAAATCCCTACTATCCGTGAGATCTTGATCTTGCCAAGTGGATCTTTCTCATGAAGGAATTTTTTCAAAAACATACACCCCAAAGTCAGGATGTAATTAAATCAATTTTTATAGAATCATTTCAGGCCTTTAATAATTTAATTCAATGTAATGAAAATGAAGTTTACTGAAAGACTAAAGTCACTGAAATGGTTAATGAATCTCTCCAGGTTTTTAATTTGCAATTTGGGGAGCAGTAAAATTTCCCCCTTCAGCAGTTATTTCAAAAAGTCAAACTTATAAAAATTAAAAGCTGTCATTAATAGAAAGGGTTATTTTATCATTCCCTGATTGGTAAAAAGAGCTAAAAAGTAAAAGACATAGTAAGTCACATAATTATACTTTCATCTTCATTTTGTACACAATACAAACAACTAAAAATTCACTTTAAGGAAAATATTAAAGTTATTTTAAATATATTTGGAACTTGTTGACATTTTTAAACTATTAAGGATTAATGTCCAACACAACAAATAAGTCATTGAATGATTCCCAGTTGGTTTGCCAATAACTAAAAATAAATTACATATGAGAACAAGCAGCGGTAGCCACTAGCAAAAACAACCCATCTTAAATTCTTCTTACATTAAGAAGATATAATAACTGAACAAAGAGATAGTACTTGTGTTTGTGAGTTTTTTCTTCTTCTTCTTCTTCTTCTTCTTCTTCTTCTTCTTCTTCTTCTTCTTTTTTTTTTTTTAGTTCTTGGACATTTAAGAACTCTAAATTTGATTTACCAAGAATCCTTCATATCTAGGCCACTGTTACCTATCCTTAAGATTTAATAGCATAACATGGTAGTTGACATATTCCCATAAAGTAGCCTAAGTCAGTAATTATACATCCCAGTTTTCATGGAATGACCCCAATTTATGCCCACTGTCCAAATTTGGAAGATAAATTATATGATCACCTTTAGTCCACTACAAGTACCAAGTCCTCACTATCCCTAGGAAAGACTTCCTATTCAGGCAACAGGACATGAGAACTGGTGGAAATGGGAATAACTTTTTAAACAGCTAGACCAAGAAAAGTGGGTCTAATTTATCTACTTTCTACCAGTTCACCTCTCTTTAGCCTGACACAGAAGCTGAAACATTTGTGACCATTTCTTCTTTAGATAAATGTTTCCTAATGAAGATGTCAGCTCTATTTGACAGATGACCAAAGTCTTCATGAAAACCAATGCAAAGATGAAATCATGTTTAAAATGCTTGACTTGCAGAGAGCATGACAAGAGAAATATTACAGGTGATGGTTGGGACCATCTTTGCCCTCTCTTCTTTCTTTAAATGTGAATATATTGGGGCTCCTGGGTGGCTCAGTTGGTTAAGCCTTTACCTTCAGCTCAGGTCATGACCCCAAGGTCCTGGAATCCAGCCCACATCAGGCTCCCTGTTCAGCAGGCAGTCTGCTTGTCCCTTTCCCTCTGCCCCTTCCCTCTGCTCCTGCTCTCTCTCTCTCAAACTCCCCGCCCCCCCCCAAAAAAACCAAAATAAAACAAAAACAAAAAACAAACAAAACATGTCACTAAAAACAAAGGACTTCAGATTTTATCTATGAAATTGCTGTCATTTTTAAAATGTTCTAGACAGTAAAGAGACTGCTGGCCTCACAGTTGTAAGGCAGAAGACTTTCAACAGACAAACCAGTATCCACCTGATAATCCCGGCTATCCTTCCCCGTAACTTGGGGGAAGCATCTCTATTTGTATAACATGGAATTCAATCCTCTCCTAAAACATTATTTTAAGGCTATTTGTCCCCGAAACAAATTCATTAGCTGGAAGCAAGTGTACTAAGCCTTTGTTCTAAAGGAATCACTTTAATAGAGGGAACACATAAATGAGGTTAGCAAGAACTCTGCTTCAGATTATTAACTAAATGCTTCTTCATGAATGAAAAAATAGTCTGTCCAATTATGAGTAACAAGGCAAGTAGTAAGAAAGTAGTAAGAAAAATCATTCAAAATGAAATTCACTTAGCAAATTTCTTCAAATAGGATAACCATTTCAAGAGGGATTTTTTTTTTTTTTTTCTGAGAATGTTTGTTGTGAAGGTAAAATGAAAACTGGTCTACTCTTTGGGGAAATAAAAAATGTTTTAATGGACTTCCGTTTGTTCTATTATTCATTTCAGGTTTGGAAAAGAATGTCTTTCTTAATTATGTGTCCTAGTAAGCCCCCTAATTTCAATTTTAGCAAATTATCCTTAACAGCATCATTGAAACTACTGATAGCTATGATATTCTTGGAGGAAATTACAACATAGGTAGAAGTCTCATCTGTAACACCCCATTCTATTACACCATTAAAAAAAAAAAACAGGAAAAAATATACACTCACAGACTTCATACTGATAGGTAATTCCCTTTAAAAATGTGTCACAGGGGCGCCTGAGTGGCTCAGTGGGTTAAGCCTCTGCCTTCGGCTCGGGTCATGATCCCAGGGTCCTGGGATCGAGCCCCACATCAGGCTCTCTGCTCAGCAGGGAGCCTGCTTCCTCCTTTCTCTCTGCCTGCTTCTCTGCCTACTTGTGATCTCTGTCTGTCAAATAAATAAATAAAATATTTAAAAAAATTAAAAAATAAAAAGTAAAAATGTGTCACAGATGGTATTAACTCCATAAGTTTTTTAAATATCATCTTTGATCAACCGTGTGAAAAAGAAAATATCTGCCTCCATCTAACCTCATTCCCCTACCTTCACCAATATTACAGGGCACTTCTACTTTTTGCCTACTAGGATGGAGAAGGCTTTCAGAGGCACAAACCACCCTGAATAATGTTAGCATGTCTATGATGAGAGAAGAATTATAGTTTTGCCGCAAAGATCCGTATGTTTGCTGAGACTAGCAGGAAAGGCAAAGAGAAAAGAAAGGGAGGGAGACCAGATGGCAAAAGAGGAAGGAAAAAAAAAAAAAAGATCTCTGGTGGGCTAATGAAAGGAATCCCAGTGGCATGCTCTCTAATAAGAACATTTTGCTTCACCTACACCACACCACTGTGGCTCCCTAATTCTAAATATAGGTTAGACAAGGTCCTAGTTTTATAAAATACATGGGTTTTATTAAAATGGATACTGTATTCATTAGGTAAAGTGATAGCTGCATACATAATAAAACATTCCATCAAATGAAAAAGGTATTTTATCAATATTTGTATAATACTTCATTATTTTAATGTACCTGAACTATGTTTTTGGAACTGCCATAGAAAAGCTGGTTTTAATAAAATATAGGATTGTGTGATGTTGGAATATTATTCACAAAATACATTCAATGTGGTCTGCTATGCACTCTTAGGTAGAAACTGATGCCCAGAAAAGTCCATGGTTAGGAAAATAGGGCATAACTTTATTTCGGGGTACAGGGGCCCAGGATTCTTCAGTAATGAGTGGAAAAGGTTAAGATTAAGTTTCAATTTCTTTAACTGCACATACAGAGTTAACCACTGGTATTTTAAAAGGAATAAAGAAGAAAACTGGTGACAGAAAATTTGAAAATGCAAGCCATCTCAGGGAAAACCAAGAGTCTGACTGGTGCAGAAAGCACTCAAAATACAGGCATATGCGGGGGAGGGGCACCTGGCTGGCTAAGTCAGTAGAGCATGTGACTGTTAACCTGAGGGTCATGAGTTTGAGTCTCATGTTGGGTATAAACTTACTTAAAAATAAAGTCTTAAAAAAAAAATACACACATGGGGAATATATTATACCCTCTTTATAGTCTAAGTTGGGAATATAAAATTGATGCAGGAAAAAAAATTCAGAAATGTACTTATTAAGAGGATAAACAAATCCTACCAAAAGAAAGGAAATAATCAGTACTTGTTATAAACAATTATACAACTATAATCGTAGATGATATAAATAATGGATTTTGAAACACTAGTCATCTCAAGGTACTTCTTAAAGCATAAATATTTAGACCCTCTTAAGAGAATAGCCATGAATTATACCTCTCCCCTAATAATACTGATAAAGACAAATTCTTGGCGCCATCTACAATATAAAACTACCCTAAATAGCAAATATCACTATATGGTCCTTTAAAGGATTAAAACAGAAAAATATAATTCTTCAAGTGGATCAAGAAATAAAGTACCTTCTTTGACATAACCTGAAAGAAAATAATCCAACATTCAACATTTTCCCAATCAAATGCAAATTTTCAGACCTGCAAATTAAAACATCTTTAACACTATTATTAATATTGATGTATTTTAAAAATCAGAACAGTTATAAACTAGATGATTTATCACTTTCATTTTTAACTGTTTGTTTTGGAGTAACTGCTGATTCTAACTGTGTTAATTTTCACAAGTGTTTGGATTCAAACTGAGCAGAAAATTCATTAGCAGTAGTTCATCTCTATTTTAACGTCTACTTTAAACACAAGCATGTTTTGGTGAGCTGTGAACTCATTCATGAAAACAGGTGATGGCCCTTGTAACAAAGCATAAACTAATTAGAGCTGTAAATTTAATGACATTAAATTACCAAAATAAAATGAGCTTTCAACAACAGCAACTTTACTGCCCACCCAACAGCATGACAAACTAGCAGAGAATTTCAGTTCTGTCTCCTGGAGGCCGACTCATCCCCTTACTGATGGTGAATACAATGCTGACAAAATACACCTAAAATTTCTTAACAAATTGTACACGCTTCTCCGTATTTGCCTACGAAGTTACTAGGGAGCCGAGAGGGCCGGCCAGGTCACGGATAGACGTTCTCTCACTAAGAAAATTTTAAATAATTTTATTGTAGTTTGAAAAATCTTAAGATTATACATTAAAAATATACATATTTTAAAAGAAGGGAAACTATTTCATGCCAAATAAGGAAATGAAATATTTTCAATCAATTATAATTTGGAGGCTACAACCAGACCTTCAAAAATCACTCTGAAAGTAAACTAAAACTCATTAGGCGTTAAAGTATAAAGGTACCAAATCATAGAAATCACTGTCATTTTTAAAAGAAAGGAATGGCTTTCTTTAGAGAATCTATTCTACTCATTAAATAGTCTACTCATTCGTGGAAACTTCACTCGTAACTATGTAAGAGCAAGTATCTGGGAGATGCAGTTGGTTAAGTCTCCGACTCTTGGTTCCATCTCAGGGTCCTCGGATCGAGTCCCGCATCGGAGTCCCCTTAAACCCTCTTCCTCTACTTCTGCCCCTTTTCCCCATCTTGCTCTCTCTCGCTCTCTCTCAAATAAATAAATAAACCTTTAGAAAAAAAATAAATGTTTTATTTAGCCTCACTAGAGAATTAAGAGGAGAAAAACAAAAGCATCACCAGGTTAGTCACAAGAAGTAACTTTGTCAAAACAACACAAAGGAGCCATGTGAAGGACAACAGCACAGGGTATCAGTACTCATTTTGGAAGTTAACTCATAACACAAAACAAAACTTTTGAGTGTGGGGGGGGGGCAGTCAACAAATTGGGGTGGTGTATACAAAGGGCCATACTCCAATCCAGCAGTTTTTAGGACTAGCAGTTTCTGCATACAACACAAACCAGCAAGATACCATTCTTCTTCAAAGAAATTACTGACAGCAGCGATGCTTAGGGGCAAACAATTCGTTTCATTATTTGAGTGCCTGCTTAGTGCCAGCCAGGGTTCTAGTCACCCAGCTTACAGACATGAACATGTCTGAACATGTCTGAACATGACCACGTATAAGGACATACGTGGTCCTTAAGCTCACGAAGCTTGTCTTTTATTAGGGCAAGAAGGACATTGAACAAATAAACAAGACACCTACAGACGGTTCAGAGGCTATGAGGACAGTAGGACGGAGTATTGTAATGGGGAAAACTCTGGGTGGACAGCTACTGTAGATGCGACATCTGGGAGAGCCTTTCTGAGGAGATGCTAGTTCAAAACTGAGGTTATTGGGGAATTCACATACTCCTTAGTTAACAACTAATGACTAAAGACTACATGTTTATAACATAACCTTTCACTTGAGTACACATCCTTTCGAACATTCCAGCAGTGAATTTTTCCCATCCAACTGGCAGATCAGTCAGTCTTAAGTGGGATAGACAGGAGTGGTTTTGGAACATCACCAAGAAGGACACAACAAAATGCTGACCAGAGGTTACAAAGAAAGAGAGAGAGGAGCGAGGTTCATAATGAATGTGCCTTTGAATTCAAAGGGGACCATTTCTGACAAGGAAAATATTAATAACTGTGCGAGAGAAACTGGAGCACTTTATCATTACCCAGAAAGATGGAATGTGGATGATCTTTCTTCTGACTGGCTTACATCCAAAAGGATTTCAAAGAGAATGACAGCAGTCTTTCGAAAAGCCAACACCAAAAGGAAGGAGAGAAAACAAGCAGGGGATTCAATGTGAATCTCATTGCTGACCAATTAACATGGGAAGACTAAATAATCTGAGTAACCCAATATAATGCTGCTTTCACTTTTATAATGAGAGCAACAAGTCAAACAGACCATGCATGCAAGGGACGGAACTAATCCTCAGAATAACGGAATCTGTGTAGTAGGGTTTACTGGTTTTAAATCCATCTCATATCACAAAACTGAGTAGGTAGCCACTACCACTAAGAACAGCAATTCCCCAAACTCAAATGTACTTGATTAAAGAACCCTGTCAAAGTAAAGTACTATGATATTTTAACAATCCAATTTATGAGCAAAATGGGTTTTCTTATTTAAAACATTTTAGCCAGAACTGGAAGACTTACCAAAACATGTGTGAGACACAAACTACAAAAAAGGTTTAATTATTATAAATGCTTCTGTTCATAAAAAATGAAGAAATTATTAGGAGGAAAATATAGATCCAAAAAAGTCACATCTTTAAGTTTTTTCCTCTATATCTACATATATATATATATGTGTGTGTCTTTTTTTTTCCTTCTACAAAATTGGGCAAGTAAAACACCTGTGGGCTTGCATTGTGAGTGTTTCATATAATATTATATCTGTACAAATATTACCATGCTGTCACTATTCTTTTAATGATTTTCATAAATCTGTAACAGTCATCATATGGATAAACCATAACTTATTCAACTATATTCCTGTTGCCATTAATGGTATTTCTAATATTTTCCTATGAAATGACTGGCACTGAGAAAAATGACCTTTCATATTTTTGTGTGGAACTCCAAAGTGAAGGTTTCTAGAATTTCTGAGTCAGAGGAAATGCACACTTTGATGAGTTTCAATCATCCCCAAACTGATTTCCTAGAAAGATTGACCATCCTGCACCATTTCAACACTAAATATGATTTATTTTTAAGCAGTACCACTCCTATGAGCAATATGTGATAAGTTATCTCAGTTTTAAAATTCACATTTTTAGCCATAAGTATATTATTTTCATGTTTACTGGCCACTAATAGTTCTGAAAAAATAACCTGTCTCTGACCTTTTGAATGAAGGTACTATTAGTTTCCTTATTAATATTTAAGAATGTTTAATACAATATTATCTTTTGTCATGTGCCTCAACACTGACCCAGCTGTCACTCTCTTTTTGATTGTGTTTGTTTTGGTCACACAAGTTATTTTTCACTTTATGCAAATATATTAATCTATGACAATAGGAATCCTGTTGCTTTTTACATTTCTACTCAAAAATTTTTACCCTTCTTGGGGCGCCTGGACAGCTCAGAAGGTTAAGCAACCAACTCATGATTTTGGGTCAGGTCATGATCCCAGGGTCGTGAGATCAAGCCCCCACTCAGACTCCACACTCAGTGCAGCGTCTGCTTGAGATTTCTCCCTCTCTCTCTGCCCCTCACCACCCCAAATAAATAAATCTTTTAAAAAAATTTCTTACCTATCTTAGTATCAGTTATTTTCTACATTTTTCTTTTAGATTGTGTGGTTTTCTTTCTTATAAAGTCCATTTGAGTTTATTTGAAAAATGGAAACCGAAGGGCACATTTGAGAGATTTTTAAACCTCAACACTAGGTGGGTTGGAGGGGTAAGCGAGAGGACAAGGATGAAGAGGCAGTAAGGGAAAGAGAGTCGAAAGGATAAAACGGCATTCCATGTTGACTGAACAGCATTTGGAGACTGATTTCTACTTTACGCTTCTCCCTTTCTTAAAAGCTATGTTTCTTGAAGTCATGTTTTGTTGTTTTAAATCTTCACACATTCACTCACCACCCCAAATATAATATGGCCTCCACCGTGGGTATAATCCTACATTCATCGAAGTTACCAATGTCTTCCAGTCACCAATGTCTTCCAGTTAAAAACATCAGTCTCTAGCTGACTTAAACTCTGTAAGCCTTTAATCTTCGGTAATGGCTTTCTCCTACTCACTTCTTTCTCTCTGGTCACTCCAACTCACACTCCTTACAGCTCTTCTTCCTCTCTTTCTCTTAAGTGTTGATGTCCCTGGAGGATTCTTCTTTAGAAACTTTCCTCTTAAGACTAGCCTTTTCTTATGTGATCATACCCATAACTTGACCTCAGCCATCCCCATAAGATGATGAATCCTTAACCTTTTCCTAGACCTTAGGTTCTCTTCTGAGCTGCAGACACATTTTCATCTTCATCTCAAATTCTACATGCCCAAAATGAATTCATCTTCCACAAAAGATGTGCTTAAACCTGTTTTCCAATAATATTCCTGATCACCTCCATTCTAAAATCACCCAACCCAGAAACCAAGCCAAGCCTTATTCTGAACTTCAGCCTGTCTCTCTGTCAACCACCCCAGTTCCTGCACAACTCCTGTCTCATCAGTCAGAAAGCCTGTCTGAATTTTCCCTCCTTTAAAATTCACTTTTCTCTACACCAACATTCTCACGCCCTTGACTTAGAATACCCCCAAATCTCTCATTTAAATTACTCAGATAGTTTCTTTGTTAATTTCTATAACTTCCTGCCTCAACCCTCATGGTGCATCCTCAACACAAGTGCCAAAGAGTTTTTTCCTGAACCGCAAATACTTCTAAGTTAATTTCCTGCTTAAAATCCTTTTAATTATACCCTTTTGCTTTAAATAATGAAAATAATTGTGACTATTGTATTCCTAATACAGATGGTCCCTGATTTACTAAGGTTCAATTTGAAATTTTTTGACTTTATCATGTTGTGAAAGCGATATGTATTCAATGGAAAGTTAACTTCGAATTCTGAATTACGATATTTTTCAGGCTAGAGGTACAATATTCTCTCTCAAGATGCTGGGCAGGGCTGCGAGCCACAGCTCACGGTCAGCCAGGGATCATGAGGGTGAACAACCCTTACACGTACAACCATTCTGTTTTGCACTTTCAGCCCAGTATTCAATAAATTACATGAGATATTCAGCACCTTATTACAAAATAGACTTCGTGTTAGATGATTTTGCCCAACTGCAGGCTAATATAAGTGTTCTGAGCACTTTTAAGGTAGCTGAGGCTATGCTATGATGTTTGCTAGGTTAGGTGTATTAAATGCATTTTGAGTTACAATATTTTCACCTTATGATGGATTTATTGGGACCAAACACCGACAGTTGAGGAAGAGCTGCAGTTCCGATTTGCTGGGAAATTTATGAGATGTATTTTAAATACATTACATGGGAGAACTGAAGTTTACTATCCATGTGAGATGGCTCTGCTCTGTCATAGCTTCTTCCTCACCCAAAACAAATTCCTTAGTATTATATAGAAGATTCTTTATGGTCTAAACCTTACCAGCTTATTGATCTTTACCTGGTGCTACAGTCTCACCTACTGCTCTTCAACCATAACCAAACCCCTGAAACCACTAGAAAATCGATTCTTTTTCCTGCCTCCTTATTCCTTCTGCCTAGAATCACAAACCCCCTTCACCTCAAGGTCATACATCTTCCAAGAGTTAACTCAGCTGACCTATGCGTTAAGTGATCAAGTTGTTTTTATAATCCCACAGTCCTCAGATTATTTCCCTATCCAAGCATGTACCATTGTATAACTATTGTTTGGCATCTATTTTTGCTACTAAACTTGTGTCACCAAAATGAGAGCTCTATTTAGCGAATGAAATGCCAAAACTGATGATGTGCCCAGAGCACCCAGCAAAGTTTTATTACAGGAATTATCATTCAAGAAATGGCCAGTAGAACAGCACAATGGATTTATAAAAAGATGTGAGAAATAATACTGCAAACACCAGTTTACTATCAACATAAATATCTTATTTCTAATGCCCAAGACCTATTAGAGATATTCAAACAGAGAATGGGCAAAATCTGATGTGTTTTAAGGAAACAGTGAATAGTAATTTGATAAGATGTGAGAGGCTGAGGGGCAGAGATAAGCAAAGAAACAATTTAATAGGTCCAGAAAGGGATGCCTGGGTGGTTCAGTGGGTTGAGCATCTGCCTCTGGCTCAGGTCATGATCCTGGCATCCTGGAATCGAGCCCCGCATAAGGCTCCCTGCTCAGTGGGGAGTCTGCTTCTCCTCTGCCTGGCCCTCCCCTGTGCTCTCTCTCCTTCTGACAAAGTCTTGAAAAAAATCTTTTTAATTAAAAAGAAAGAAAGAAAGAAAGAAAGAAAGAAAGAAAGAAAGAAAGAAAGAAAGAAAGAAAGGGTCAGAAAGAGTTGAGGAAAAATAGAGTTCATTTTGAGACAAGCTAATTTCCAGAAGCTGGTGAATATCCATGTCCTAATGTCCACCTTTTCTCAGTCTCATGTGAAAAATCCTTTCATATTAACCATTTTCTCATACAAATTTCTTATGACTACCAAAACTAGCAGGAAGTTGAAATTTTTAGTCTAATGCTCTATAGGTAGAGTAAGTCCTGAAGGTCTTAAATTTGAAAGTTGTAAGACCAGCCATTGGTCTCAGGTTGGGACCACCTGAGGAAGAATAGGGGAGACAAGGGCTGAAGAGGGCTCCTTGGATCCATTTACACAACTGAGCAAAGAAGGAAGAGCCACTGGCATGATCAGGGCAAAGGGAAGGACCACCAGAGTGTAACCTGGATGTAAGTACAAATTGCGAAAAGTGGCGTAACCACCCCAGCCTTGATGCATCCCTAGAAGGACCCAGTCTTTGTTTCCTATCTATGGCCATAGAAACCGCTGGATGAACACTAAACAGGCTTCCAGGCAAAATTCCACTTTATTTTTTTTTAAGATTTTATTTATTTTATTTGTCAGAGAGAGAGAGAGAGAGCCAGAGAGCGAGCACAGGCCGACAGAGTGGCAGGCAGAGGCAGAGGGAGAAGCAGGAGCTGCTGAGCAAGGAGCCCAATGTGGGACTCCATCCCAGGACACTGGGGTCATGACCTGAGCCGAAGGCAGCCACTTAACCAACTGAGCCACCCAGGCGTCCCCAAAATTCCACTTTAAAAAGAGTCCCTCTTCTATTTGATCACTCTGTGTTAAACTGTTTTTTAACGTTCTGGCTCCATTTAAATAGATTTTGGTATAGAAGTACACTTCCCTGCTTGTTACATCTGTTGTTGTTGGCAAATGCCTTGCATTGTTGGTTAAAAAAAAAAAAATTAAAAAAAATAAGACTCTAAAATTGCAGTAAACTATTCATTAAATTACTACTCTGATAGCTTTCTCTGATGATTCTTACTTTACAACATCATAATTTTAATTAAACATTTTCCACAATGATAAAAACTCAAGACATGTAGGAGTTCTCCCTCTCCTTCAGATTGATGTTTTTAAGCAGAGTGTTGGTAAATTTGGTAGGAATAAGAAGTTTATTTTTTTTTTAAATCCTCCCATAGAATCCTTTCTAAATGAAATGGTAAGAAAAGCAAAATTCCTTTACTTGAAAATTATGAAAGTTTCCATTTATACAATGATTTGTGTAAACCCTATAAAAATCCTCTCAAAGTATTAGAATATGATTACCTTAAAAATATATGTCAATACACACAATTTCTGAGTTCTTTTTCTAGGAAAAGAGACCGCACAGAAAGGATGGAACAATGGTATGGAAACTTACCATCCTCTCCAATTGGACTCTTTATTGCAGACTTATTGCTTCCATGTGTTTAAAAAAAATAAATAAATAAAACCTTTAAGCCAACCCCAATCCCTAAAATTTTTGGCGCTCTTATTAAGCATTGAATCCAGAAGGAAAAAAAAAAAACTCAAAACTTTTTTTTTTTATCACAAGCCTATCAGAGTCAAGATTTATTTCATCATTATGGGAATGTGTTCGAAATTAATAATAAAGGAATAAAGGTTGGTTTCTCCAAGGCTTAAAGAAATTATACTATTTAAAGCTGCTAAATACCATAGATTATTTGGCCTTAATATTCAAATAAATAATGCCTATTTTGAACATTGCATTCTACCGCATATAATATAAATTAATGAGAGAACTATTAAAATGGATGAAGTTCACACATTTCTTTTTGCACAGTAATGATTGTTTTTAACCTGTGTTACATAAAGCTGAGGAATATAAACATCATCTATAAGTAAATTATAAAATTTTCTGAAGCAACGAAATCTTTGTTCAAACTACACAATGAGGTCAGTGAATTACCCAAGCTCTCTGTCTTTGCACTTTTCTACAAATCAGGGTGCACGATGGAATGCACAGCTCCCTAAAAGCAACATATCTCCAACTTTCAGTGTGTGTCAAATGAAAGAAGGAAAAAGTTCCCTCACCCCCAAAGTGAGAACAGATGGGAATGTAAAATTAGATGAGAAGAGACAGTGAAGCTTTGGATGACCGACCAAGAAATCTTCCCCAGGGGTGGGGGGCCAAATACACTAGACCTCGGTTTGTTCTGCCTCTCAGTTAACTTCCAAATTCAGTACAATAGGAATGCAAAGCAGTTCTTAGATTCGATGCATTGGTTTTGGTTTCTGTAAGCATTCATATAAATTTCATGAAGAAGTTATTGACAATCCATTTTTTAAAATGTTATGTTTGGGGCACCTGAGTGGCTCAGTGGGTTAAAGCCTCTGCCTTCAGCTCAGGTCGTGATCTCAGGGTCCTGGGATCGAGCCCCGCATCGGGCTCTCTGCTCATCAGGGAGCCTGCTTCCCCTTCTCTCTCTCTCTGCCTGCCTCTCTGCCTACTTGTGATCTCTGTCAAATAAATAAAATCTTTTAAAAAAAATGTTATGTTTAATCATTCCTGTGAGTTTAATATGACTTTAAACTAAGACTGTTAACCATGAGTATTTTTTTAATAAAATGAATGGTTTTAGGAAAAGAGACAATGGGCATGAACAAACAAGATGTGGACCATAAATTCCCTGTATGATGGAAGAGCCATCTGCCATAAATTGAGAAGTTATGTAAATAAAGTATGAATACATTTCATATTCATTCTTTTCGTATTTTATCTGTACAACTAAAAAAAAAAAAAAACCAACTTAATAGTAATGCCAGCAATACTTCCTACACCTAGGAGAAAAATGTTCTGCTGATATTAAATCTTTTTTAGCATGATACCACTTTTCTATCTAAAAATACTAACTATAAACTTAAAAGAATACTCTCTATAGTGCTTTATTATCTTCAATATTTTTTATGTTTAATATGGGTAATAATTTAAAATTTCAGGGACACTGAAAATGGTGCTCTCAGATTCCAATGTATTTAAAAACAGTAGTTTTATTGTGAATCACCATTCTCTTAAAATACTGTGATATTAAGAGCTATTTTTTGTGTAAGATTAAAAATGATCGCCTGAAGAACTACCAGAGATCTTCCACAAAATAGTGCTTCTGGAGCAGATTTCTGGGTATGTGTTGATTTTTACATAAAATTTACATTCACTGATACAACAGTGAGAATAATTCAGTATTTTAATCAATTTATAGACCATTCTCATCCATAATTTCAAACTTGTTTTCCAAACAATGGTAAGTTCTCTGTGTACCTTTTCCCTGGTGTCCCAGAAAACTGGGTTTCAATATCTTAATCCCGTTTTATCTTTTTTTTGTTTGGTTTGTATGGTTTATGTATAAACCATAGTTTATACAACAAGAAGAAATAGAGGAATATGAATCATTCCAAGTGGTGAAAGCAACTGCACCTCACACTTAGGTAATTTCAGTTTAAACAATCCAAGGTGCTGGTAATGCAACAGAGGTTTCACTAACAACAGGGAATGAGGCCTTCCATAAAAAAGATGCTCAATGTAGGACACTGCATTTAGTTGAACATGTGCATGAAATAATTAATGAAAGGCAGAATTTATTCTTCAGATTACTCTGAGTATGTGCAAATGCTATTACTGAAAAAGGAAAAAAAAAAGTCTCTCAAGGTATCTCCCCCCGCCTTTATCAATACATAAAAGCCACAAGTGTCAAACATCTGGGGATACTGTGTTGATTTTATTAAAATCTATTTTCTCTACTTTACTTAAGCAGAAACACCTGTATTTTCAAATTCATCCTCATACTAATATATCCAATATTAATCCCCCAAAACATCAAATGCAGATCCCTCTACATTATTGCCTTAATTCATTCTATAGTTAGCTGGTTAAATATTTTTAACATGGAACACAGAACATTTTATAATAAATTTAAAACTTCTATCTTCCTCTTGGGGCTCAGGGGAGCTTTGAATAAAGAATGCATATGCACAAACTCAACATTTCCTCAAGACTCCTGTCCTAGTTCCAGATCTTCCACAGTCCTCTTAAACTGGGTGAGTCAAAAACACACCCTGGACAACCACCACTAATGTGTCAAAGGAATCGGGTCAGATTAGGTCACGATTTCCCAGGCTGACCTCTGCAGACACCTATGGGCAGATTCTTGGGAGTCGGAGAGGGTTACAAGGTGTCTTCATGTTATGCTATAAATATAATTATATTTTGGATAATCTCGTTCACAACTTTTACCCCCGATCATTATCACATAATTTCAGGATCTGATTTTAACACAGTGGTTATGATCTTGTTCGTGTGAGTCTTTTGTAATGACTGTGTTTAACTCTAATAGGCTGTTCCTCAAACTGAAATTCACAAATGTATTCTTGAAGCCTGATATTTTTGTTAACCCAAGTCCAAGTACTATTCAAGACCAACAGACACTAAATTAGATGATCTTTCTAATTCTTTTCCAGTCTGAAAAATACGTTACACTCTACCGCAGCTTACTAATAATTTATGGAGATCCAGCATAAGCACACTTAGAGAAAGAGTACTTCACAAGAGGAGTTATTTCTAATTCTGTGTTTACTTCTTTTTTTACATTTAAATGCAAATAAAATTTTTGAGATAAGAAAACAGCATTCAGTGAGCAGAATGAATAAGGGCATCAGATCAAAGTTCTCTTACCAAGTCACTATCATTTCAAATGATTTAGTGCATTATATACTAACTAGGAGTCAAACAATTCCAGTTTCTTTTTCCAGTTTTGCCTCTGACTTGAAATAACATCTTGGTGTTAGAGTGATTTGTTTGTGACGCTCCCCCTTTTTTTTTAAACAAAGTTAATCCATTATGCTACTCAATGAATAAAATGCACAATAAATACCAGACACTCATATTACATAATAAGTAGTATGCTCCAGAATTTAATTTATATAATAAATTTTTTAAAAATCTGTAAAACTCGGGGCACCTGGGTGGCTCAGTGGGTTAAAGCCTCTGCCTTCAGTTCAGGTCATGATCCCAGAGTCCTGGGATCGAGCCCCGCATCAGGCTCTCTGCTCAGCAGGGAGCCTGCTTCCACCTCTCTCTCTGCCTGCCTCTCTGCCTGCTTGTGATCTCTCACTCTCTGTCAAATAAATAAATAAAATCTTTTAAAAAAAATTAAAAAAAAAATTTTTTAAAGATTCTCTAAAAAAATAAATAAATAAAAATAAAAATCTGTAAATCTCAAATATTTGCTTTTCTTAATTTTTTTAGTGACAATATAAATAATGTATAAAATAACAGTATAATTTTTGGATTATATACATCTAGTTTTATGTTTAAATCTGCTTCATCTAATTTTAAAATATTTACAATGTTGTCAATCTGCACTTAAAAAAGAGATAATTTATTGGTAGAAATCATTGTTTAATGGTTAAAAGTTTAATTTATAAAAACTTATCATTATTCATATATCACAGTCTTATATCAAATTTTTAAACTATTCGCTCTTGAAGGAGTTCTCAACTTAACATGTTTCTTAACAAAAGAATGATCTTAACAGTAAAGAGAAGTAAAATGTTTGCAAACTGCAAAGATATTCTGAATTTAAAATGTACATACTTTACATTTAAAAGTTATTGAATTTTTAATTTAAAAAATTAGGAAAATGAAACTCATTTAAATCATCTTATTCCTATCTGTGATATAAATGCAAACAAAAGTTAAAAAAAAATTCTTCATAAAGCATTATGTGGGATTTTTTTTCCCTAACTTGCAGCAGTTGCTACTGAATACTTTTTAAAAGAAAGTTGTGAACCATTTCTAAAGCATAACATAATTTGATTATTAATTAAAATAACAAAATCACTTACTGATTTTGATATTATTTATTGAATTTATATTGTTAACTTTTGACAGATGCATTTCTTTTTTAAGGGGAAGTCTGTGAAAATCTAAGATCAACATATTGCATAATATTTTATGCAACTTTTATCAAAAGAGAAATAGCACATTCAGATTTAAAAGTTTTCATTTCCTGTTCTTCTAGCAAATATAACTAACAGTTTTGTAAACTCATTTCAAACTTTCTTCTCCCTATAAAGGAATTTTCAGCTTTTATTACTTCAAGATTTCTTTTCTAGAAGATGTAATTAGACCATTAACCGAAGGACAGTGGAGTCGAATGGAAAACGTGCATTTCCAGAAAGTGCACACTTTTATATTGTGATAAGTAACCTTTTTCCTTGGAATAGACAAGTGCAACTGCACAAATGTTAAAACCAGTGCCAAAAAGTTACTCTACCTGAACCGTAGAACTGATCTCTGATGCAAAGCCGCCTGTCAAGGGAGCCTCGTGACTGATTAGCAGTCGCCCTGTTTTGATCACAGACTGAAAGAGAAAAGGAAAATCTGATGTTGAAGAGAATACATATTTTCAAGTGTATGATGGCAGTTTTGATTAAGGAATAAAAACAAAGTATTTCAATCTAATAAATAATTAAAAGTTAGTAATACAGTTTTATGTCAAACAAGTTGTAACTCTCACTGCATAGTTATTTGATATATGCACTGTTACAAAATTTTTCAATATAGTTTATAACCCTACTACAAAGGAAAAATGGGATTTCTCATTCTGTCATTAAAAGGCATTCCGTTATAAAATACTTCATTATAAAATACTTCTGTTATAAAATTCTTCTGTGTTACAAACTAAATTACTGTATTTCACGTTTTTAATCTCAAAATCACTTTTTCTTCATATTACCTTAAGAATGAAAGTGTTTTTGGGGTTCACTTTTGGGTATATTTGCATATAAACAAACAGCCTTGGGAAATACTGTTTTGTGGAGAAAGAACACATGAGAATAGCATGTCAGAGCTGTAATGCAGGAAAAGTTCAAGCTTCTAGATCTTCAAGGAAACCTAGCAGGAGGAAAGCGCTGCAAAAGTACAAGGGTTACAGCCGTCTTTGTTCGTGTGCATTAAAAACTGGTTAACCACCACAACTCCATTTTCACATAGAAAATGTCACAAACAAAAAGATATACCCTCCATACTGGCTCAGTGTGGTTGTTCACCCAGCGTGATATACTCTGTACAATAATAAATCAAAAAGAATAGCTTATGACATCATAGCAGGATGTCGGCTGTGTTGGAAGGCAAAAAATATTAAAATCAACAGCAAGTTACTGCTTCAGGTATGTTGAATAATTAACATGTTACCAAAGAGCTGGGGTAATGTCTCTGCTACATGTCTAATAACCTGATATCACCTTTCTTAAATTATACATTAATATTTTGTGAATAGAAGATCTTCCAAGCAAATATATGCATATAAATTAAAAGACTGCCTTCATTCTAAACAACTAGAGTTTAAAATTTTAAAAAGAGCAGATGTTAAACTCTAAGATATGGCCAGTAGCCATGATAAAAATAAGTTATTATATCTACTGAGTATACAGTGACTTAAGAACATAAAATTTTATGAACACCTTAATGAATACCATCCCCACCCCCAGTGAAATGCGAACCTTGCTATACTGGTACTTGGATTTTAGGATTGTAATGAATTATGCCATTTACGAAAATCACAAGTTAAGTTTTAATGCACCTGGTTAGAAATATACAGAGACAAGAATAGTCCACAATTACGGGAAAAAAAAAAACCCAAATGCGTTCTCAAAGGACTCTCTAAAAGAAGTCCTGACCTAAAGGGCTACCAGTTTAAAAAAACAGATTTGACAACTAAACCTTTCTTATCACTCTGAAACCCAAAAGTCTGCCAATGTATAAGTGTCCAAGGATGACGTAGCTAAAAATCCATCCAGTTAGAGGATGCATCTTAAATCTCGGGGAGGTAGAAATGAGAAACTTCTATAAAAATGCTACTGTTACCTTAAACCTCCACACAACAAAACTGGTATTTTTATTTGAGCTGAGTCCTATCCAAGATCAAATGACAACCTTCAGAATGATCCCTGAAGGCCAATAAGCAACAAAGGGGGAGAGCCTGGCTTCCTATAGCCTGCAGAATATAGTAGGGAAACGAAGCACAGACATAGCCAGGACAAAAGCTTCCTGCCCTTGGAGTTCATGCAACATGATGAAATCCAGAGACCTCCCGAGTGTCCTTCAGCAGGAGAAAGGCTAGATAAACCAAGAACAGCAATACAATTGCATCATTATGCAGCCATAAAAAAGACTGAGGACAAGGAAAGATGCCTACAGTAAATGAACTGATAAAATGAGCAACGTAATCTCATTTTTACAAAAACAAAAACAAAACAAAACAAAAAACCCAACCCACCACAGCCATGGGGACACCAATATACATAGCTGTACATCCAGAGCCAACATGTGTGAATAGTCTGGAGGAATTCATTCCAAACTACCAAAACTTGTTTCTCCTAAAGATGGACAGTGAAGGAACTGTTGGGAAAAAGACTATGTAAGAAGTATTTTTATATTATTCCAAGTATTCCCAGTAAGTCATTACTAAGTAAAAGCAGAGCCCTTGAATTATGGCTGAAAGTAACAAGTACACACTGTGTTGTAGTCATAATCTCCTTAAAAAAACAAAAAAGATTTTTGTTTGTTTGTTTTAATGGTACTTTAGGAATAGCTTCCGGAACAAGAGAAGCCTAAGGTCCCAAGCTCCTGCAGCAAACAGGCACCCTAAGAGCACAGGGAGTCAGCCTTCTCTGCCAGTCTCTGTAGACTGTGCTCCACGGCAGGATGACGGCCAGCTCACCTCCTGGCCCTTAAACTGCTGGATCCTAGACAACATGGTCAATAAGCTCTTAGCATCAGAGAACATGATGCTCTTCAACACCTCTGTATGTGTATTGTGTACCTGTGTGTTCCTGGATCAGGAGTTCGGCTGACAGTTACAGAAGAAATTCCAGAAATTTCTAAAACACCAAGAACTAAAGGGTAGATACGATGAAAAAGTAATAACACTACGAGTTTCTGGAAATTATTATGACATAAAAAACAGTGAGAGACAGTGTGGCAAGAAGAGAGGAGTCAGAAATAATGATCATCATCAACTGATTGTCCCATAAGTTGCTATGTGCTAGCCTGGGAGCTAAGCATTTCAGACTGATTACTGAATTTAATTTGGAAAGCATCTAAATTCATTTTTGCTTCTTAAAGTCCACTCTGATATCTGAAAAGTATTAAAATGTGTAAAATAAAATTATAACAAAATTCTGAAGAATGCTAAAATTAAGAAGTGACAGCGATATTTCCAAGTCACATCATCATAGCACATATCATTAATGATTGAGTCTATAAATATAGTTAAATAATTTTGTAAGATATAATTAAATTCAACTTCGTATGTGCTCTTTTATCATTCACAATTTTAACTTAGAATTTCTGAAGATTGGTTCTTTTCTATACTCCTTTAGAAATTATTAACACTTTGTTAATATTATGACAATGAAATCATCACAAATCTAGAAAATTAGAGACAGTTTTACTCTATTCTTTGTGATTCAGATACTCTGATTAAATTACATGTTTCTGGTCAACTTCAACAGGCATTTAATTTTCACACATTTAGGCACAATGATACATAACTGCCTGGTTATGTTGCTAGCCAAATTTAGAATTTTGAAGTATTTAGTAAAAGTTCACACAATGCCTTTTAGCAGGGATAGCTGTTAACCTTTTTAAAATAACTGAAGATATAAATACTAATAATACTTTGAAATTCATTTTCTTTAGAAGAAATTTTTGTTTCAAGTTTTCTTCCGAGATAAACCTATTTTACCACTTGAGGAAAAAAAAATTTTAAAGGGTTTAAACGACTTTTCAATATAAAAAGCTGAACCTATCAGAGCCAGGAAAGATCACGTAAGGCTTGATTTTCCAGTATCTGCTTCTTCAACTTTTTGCCACTAAGACCTGCTCCAGTAGCCTGGCCTCGGGCAGATGGAGCACCAGCAAGTTAGAGGCAAACAAATGGCACCAGGGAAAGCTAAGCCAATTAAAGACAAGGACCACCGTGAATAACTGTTCTCTGTATCCCCCACCGCGAAACAAAAGGGCTTTGTTTCCTACCATGGCTCCAGAAGATTTGTCAAGAAAACTTTAAAAGCAATTCTGGAAGGCTAGGAGTGAACCAGACTGTGGCTGCTAAGTCAGTTAGCACCGGTTGGCCCTGGATTTCTCTCGTGGAGTCTCACTTTCTCACTTTCTCCCTATTTCAGTTAGCCATCCCCTCCCCTATCAAAGTTTCAATAAGGAACACAGGGCAACTTGGCCAACAGCACTCATCAAGACGCCCCTGTTCCAATGGGACGCTGACAACACCTTGTGCCCCGTCTGGCCACTCTGTGACTTTTTCCCATTGTCCATCTTCTATCCAGACATCATCACAAGTGGCTATCACTTTGCATTATCTATGCAGGATATCTAGTACAATGCTCAGAAAATGGTAGACACTCAAGAAAAGTTAATTAGATAAAAGCCCATTATAAAATAATTTCATTATATTAAATATGTCCCACTGAAGCTATTTATTGCTTTCTGAGCAAGCTCCAGTTTTGAGATAGGGCAAAAGTATACTTCAGCACATCCTGCAACAATTTAAACATGAAATAACAGATTCCAAACCGAGGATATTTTAATGTAGATTTGACAATAAGATATCCGTGGTAAGAGCAAATTGCGAAGTTATACTCCATTAAAATGACTACACAGATTTTGGCTGCCCAAACATTGGACATATGTTTTAGTGAATGTAGCCTTTAAAGATTTTAACACGATCCAACCAGGAAAACTGTTAAGCTGTCATTCCAGGAGAAAATGATACAGACAAGCAGACCATTAGGCTTGCATATGCCTGAATGTGTAATGCTGACATTCAAAAAGCAAAAAATATATATATTTTTTATTTCTTCCTCAAACTCCATGGCAAGACTTTCTCCCACAGAGCACTTCAACCTGACCAACATGACGTTCAGCAGCCGATTCTCACTGCTGATAAGATAAAGCAGGAAAGTAACACTTGGGATAGGTAATTTACAGCCCTTTTCAACATTTTCTATCTGAATATATACCTAATGAAAAGCAAAAGAAACACCCAAGCCAGCCTTTACCACCTCCCTTTGAAATAAAATATTTAGAAATACATGTAAGCAAAAGTCATAGTAAAATCATACACCTACGTTTCATTAATCAAGAACGTATCAATCAATATTTAGATACTCTAAAATCATTCAGAACATGATTTAAATTAGGCTTCAAATATCACTGCAAATGCATTACAGTTTTTGAAATGTTTTCTTGTTTAGTAGCCAAATGCATTTGAAAAGTTAGCCAGAAAAACTTCACAATTAATCACAGTCTAGCAAATGTATTCTAATATGCCCAGCAACTATTATTAATCAGCCTGATCTTCACGCACAGACCATGGACCGGTACACCACTGGAGAAATACCAACGCTGAAAGAGAAAGAACAGTCGTGAACTCCAGAGAAAGTTCGGAAAAGTCCATTTTGGCAAGAATATGAGTGATGGGGTTACAAATATTTTGCTATTGTAGGAAAGTGGGATGAATGGAGAAAAACTAAATCCTAGGAGCTTTATCACCCATGTGGAAAAAAGTAGGTAAGGGAGCAAGCAGAGCATAGAGAACAGAGTAAAATCAACAGGAAAAGAATGAGCAAATCATACTAACAAAGACCTGCAATGTCCGGGAAAATTTCAGACATCCTCTCTAGTTCATTCCTGCCTGAACTCTTTGTATAAATCACATCTCAAACACTTAAGAGTCTAAGAGAAACTGCTTTTGCAAAACTTAGAAGTAGACATCTCTCTGAAATTATGTTAAACTGTGTCAGGTAAACATGTTTCTATCAATCAACCTTACCTTTCTGGCTTGTTTCCTTAGAGTCCCTCCAGGCTCGGGTCATGTCAGGCCAATTGCTATTCTGTGAATGTGACCCATGCTTTCCCGCCTCTGACTTCCTTGCCCAGGTCGGCAGGCATTCTATTCCTCCCTCAAGACCCATCTCCTACAATGCCTTCTCCCTGGCCCCCTTTTTCATGTCACATCATATACATTCTAGGAACCACTTCCTAACAGAATCCGAAGAAGCCAACAATGCAAGGGTATTCTATGAAACATAAAACCAGGGTACAAGGACAAGGGTCAAGTACTAGGGTCAAGGCAACACTCAACTGCTACCTCTCTTAGGAAAACTAGAAATTTGCCTTGTAGGACAGGCCTGTGTGCATCTGTCTTATTAGCCTTTCCAACCGCACTCAAAATCACAAATTTGAACACGGGGACTATTTATATTAATGTCTATTGCCAAACACAGCATATGACAAATAAGCAATAAATTGAGCCAATTATGGGGTGCCTGGGTGGCTCAGTGGGTTAAAGCCTCTGCCTTCGGCTCAGGTCATGATCAACAGGGTCCTGGGATCAAGCCCCGCATCGGGCTCTCTGCTCGGAAGGGAGCCTGCTTCCTCCTCTCTCTCTGCCTGCCTCTCTGCCTACTTGTGAGCTCTGTCAAATAAATTTTTTAAAAATCTTAAAAAAAATAAAAAATAAAATAAATTGAGCCAATTATGCTTGTTTCATTATCTTGGGACCAGCATATATATTAGTAAAACAAAACAGTTTGAAAAAAATACTTGAGTATCTTTTTGTTTTTTGTTCTGTGGAGTAGTCTTTTTTTTCTTGGAGACCCAGGCAGGGGTATCTGTACTCTCTCTCCCAGCAGCCTCTAACTCATTCAAAAGCACAAAATTTAGAGAGTGTCAAGTATTCTATACCTAATCACAATACCTAATGTATGCTTGTGGATGTGGGCTCAATAAATGTTCTTAATGTTGATTTAAAAAAAAAAAAGGAAGTATACAGACACAGTGATTTAAATGAATCATTAAAAAGCCTCCAATTTTCTGATCCCTTTAAGCCGTTAGGAGAGACTGAATAGAGCTATAAAATGCATTGAAAGGGAGGTCCTAAAAAACTAAGATCTAAACCCTGGTCTGATTCTACTAAAGGACTCCCTTGGGCCAACTCTTTCTACTTATTTTTCCTAGTCCCAACTGGTTTTAGAATAAGGAGTGAGCAATACAAAACATGTTTCTGTTTTTATGTACATCTCTTTTAAATACATGCTTGTACCAAAAACACAAACAGAACATTTCCTTTTCCTGGTACTGAATATAAATTTTCTTTTTCTAGCGAGAAAAGGTCATGTCACCATGACAATAAAGATATTGTACTAGATGTGTGGTCATTTATTAAATATATAGTTAAGCCATGAGTAAATATGTAAATAAATGTGTCTTAAAAGTTTTTTCATTTCCTCCATTAGCTCAAACATCAAGCCATAAGTATCATGTTTTTGTGCCAAAACAATTTTTCAATGATCGAAGCAGCCATCTTCCAGCTGTTTCCCGTGTTCTTTCTATCACGGCCCTATTGTTTCTCAGCAGGATTTAGAATATTCCATAAACTCATACCCCACTTCCCCTGCAACTCTTAGCCATTTCTGTTCATGAAAAGAAGTCTTAACATGTCATTTAGATATGCATATTGTTGACTTCCATGTTGTAGAAATTTAGAAAACCGTTAACAAGAAATATCACAAAGCCAAGCTGTACTTTTGAAAACACAGTCAGGATGTTGTACATTCTACATTTTCCATCCTTAGAACCATCCTGAGTTCTAGTAGTCTTTTTCTTCGGAATCTGCAACAGCAGAAGCATTCAGAAGCACCACAACTAAAATTTTACTATAAACATGGTTATATTCATAGCAGCAATGTCCATAAGAGCCAAACTGTGGAAGAAGCCAAGATGCCCTTCAACACATGGATGGATAAAGAAGATGTGGTTCTGGGTGTCTAGGTGGCTCAGTGGGTTAAAGCCTCTGCCTTCGGCTCAGGTCATGATTCCAGGTTTCTGGGATCGAGGCCCGCATCAGGCTCTCTGCTCAGTGGGGAGCTTCCCCCCCCCTCTCTCTGCCTGCCTCTCTGCCTACTTGTGATCTCTGTCTGTCAAATAAATAAATAAAATCTTTAAAAAAAAAAAGAAGAAGAAGACATGGCTCATATATACAATGGAATATTACTTAGCCATCAGAAAGGATGAACACCCACCATTTGCACTGACATGGATAGAACTGCAGGAGATTATGCTATGTAAAATAAGCCAAGCAGAGAAAGACAATTATCATATGGTTTCACTCATATGTGGAACATAGGAATAGCACAGAGGACCACAGGAGAAGGGAGGGAAAACTGAATGGGAAGAACTCAGAAAGGGAGACAAACCATGAGAGACTCTAGACTCAGGGAAACAAACTGAGGGTTACAGAAGGGAGGGGATTGAAGAGATGGGGTAACCAGGTGATGGATATTAAGGAGGGCATGTGTGGTGATGAGCAGTGGGTGTTACATGTACATAATGAATCGCTGAACTGTTCGTCAAAAACTAATTATGCACTATATGTTGGCTAACTAAACATAATTAAAATAGATTCCCCCCCCAAAAAAAGTAAAGAAAAAGTGAGAGTACATTAGCTCCTATGTACTACTTGGCAAATCTAGAACCTGACCCAACAGTGAAGACCACTGGCAGTACCATTCCACTACATTTATTATGAATTCTAATGTTTACCTTCACTCAAGTAGTACTATTTTGTTACCACACTGTTACAGAAATACTGTGTGGTGGGGGAAGGTGTTGATAATTCACATAAAACTCATCTTTAGCATCTAGGTTGTGATTATGGGCTGACGGCAAACTCCATACAAGACAGTTTTGTTTGTTTTGCCATTTTAGTCATTTTTAACCGAAAAGCTCTATGGCATTAAGCACATTCGTATTGTTGCACGATCATCAGCACCATCCACCTGCAGAAGTTTTTCACCTTCCCCAACTGAAATTCTGTGCCCATTAAACAAGAATTCCCCATTTCTCCCTTCCCCTGGGCCCTGGCGATTAGCATCTACTTTCTGTCTCTCATATGAGGAACCTCATATGAGGGGAATCATATAATATCTGTCCTTTCATGACTGCCTTACTTCACTTAGCATAACGTCTCTTCATCCACATTATAGCATTTGTCAAGATTTCCCCCTTTAAGGTTGAATAATATTTCACTGTCTGTATATACCACATTTTGTATATCTATTCATCTCTCAGACATGTTAATTACTTCCACGTTTTGGCTATTGAGAAAATGCTGCTATGAACATGGGTGTAGAAATACCAATTCAAGTTGCGGCCTTCACTTCTTTTAGGGTATATACCCAGAGGTGGAATTGCTGATCACGTGGTAAAACTATATTACGTTTTTTGAGGAATTGTCATACCATTTTCCAAGGCATCTGCACCATGTTACGTTCCCACCACCAATGCACAGGGGTTCCAATATCTCTACATCCTCACAACATTTGTTATTCTGGCTTTTGGTCTTGTTTTTTACAGTAGTCATCCTAATGGGTATTAGGTGATATCTCACTGTGGTTTTAATTTGTATTTCCCTAACGATTAGTGATGTCTCATCACTAACAATTTTTTAATAATGCTGTTTGATTTTTGTTGTTAATAAAACAGTTGGCTTATGCATCTAATGATGTATTATATGTTGGCTAATTGAACATAATAAAAAATGCTTACACATCAAATTTCTAAATCAGCTTCTTTGAGGACTGGAAATAAAATCTCTTCATAATATAATATTCCAAATAGGAAAATATATAGTCATAATCAGCTGTTCACCATGCCCTCTTTCTTAGAAAAGCATATTATCTGGTTTACTGACTATCCCCTGTTCTGAAATAAACACAAAGACATGTTTCCTAAGATCACTAATGTCACATAGTTCCTTGCCCAGAATGACTATCTAAAACGGCATTCCTCTCCCGAAAAAATTTCAATGGTAAATCAGCTAATCAAAATCACTAAGATAACTTATACATAGTAAAAGCACTGAAGTCCACTACCCAAGAGAATAATGGGGTCTAGTTACATAATAGAGAAATTTCTGAGCCTCCTGTCTTTGTTCCCTACTCTGCCAGTAATTAGGAAATAAAATAATGCCAGCTAAGAAAGTTTGGAACATTGGTACCAACCAGAAAAATCACCATCATCTTATTTATTATATGCAACTTCCCAATTAATTTTTAACGTTGTATAAAGTCCAAAGGTCACCGGTTCATGTCAAAACAACTTATTGAGCCACTCACATGTGCCAGTACTAGAGAAACAAAGATGAGTTAACCCAGGTCCCAAAGGACTGTAATATGGGTTGCCACAATATCCTAGGACAAAGCATACTTAAGAAAGAAAGAAATTAAAGAATCCTGGAATTAAAAGTCATGTTCCATTTGTTAAAAACAAATTATATTTAGAATTTTAAATTTCGACTCTTAAGATCTTTTCTAAAATAACAATGAAAAAATGAATTTCTCTCTCTTAAAACAAACCACAATTACTAATATTCACTCCTTTTCTATTCATAAGCCTCTACTTGGCAAATTTTTCTTAAGTGTTGACAACAGAGGGAAATACTATGTCTGGCCATCATAAGAGTTCCACAGGGTAGAAACTGATATCATCCCCCGTGCTCCCAGCATACCATGAATAATGAGAAAGTGACCCTAACCAAAACCAGCACTGTCAGCCAGTTATGTTTTATACTGCTGTTTTAAGCATGTATCAAGGGTACAATTTTCCCTGAAGCCAGCTGGTTGTCTACCAAGGTAATACTTCTCTAAGGAATGATCAAAAGTATAAACACTGCTACAATTCTGCATCACCATGGATAAATGCTTTTATTTTCTAAAACCTGGTCCAATTCTGTTGAAGCAAATGGGTTTTTAGTCCATTATGAAACAAAAATCATGTGTAGTTCATAATACATGGGCAAGGCTTAAAATCTTTCGGGTCTTTTTTATGACTCAAAAGAGTGGTATAGTAAAACTGCAGGGATATTTCAGGAAAAGTAATACATATTTTTTTTAGTACATATAACAAAGTTGGCATAGAAAGTAATAAAATACATAAATTTCATACCTTCATTAAAACCAGGAATGTGGGGAGGAACTATTTATATGACAGGTGGAGTCGGGAAAACAATACCTTTGGCAGAAATAGCAGTGTTTGTCTAGAAAACACTCACTGCTTTGACAGAGAAGGTGAAGGAGGTACACATATCTCAAGGTAAGAATTATAGTATCAAAATCCTTTGCTAACAGAATTAGTGAGAAGTTATATGCAGTATAATAGTTGTCCAGAAGTATCACCCAATATTGAAAAATCAATTTATATCTAGATTTAAACCTCTTTTCTTTTTTTCAGGGAGAGCACTCTGAAATTTTCTTTCCTTATAAACCACAAAAATATCAACAATCCATTGTTGACTTACTTTATTGTAAGTTGGTCATTTTACTCTATCCTTTATGAATACAGTTATCATAAGAGAAAATATCATTCCAACCAATGAAAATGTTCCATTGCTCTAATAATTTTAAAAAATAAGTTAAAAATAAGAATGAAATAGCACCTCATCCATTAAAGTCACAAAATAACTTAAATTTGAATACTTGCAAGGTTATGTGTGCAACGTAAAGCACCATAAATTTTCTGAGAAACACTTTGGGAATCTATTTATCAAAAGATCCTAATGTTCAGATTCCTGCAATAACCAATCTCAGTTTTAAAAAGTATTCTCCAAAAAGAATCCAAAGTTGTAAAATACTGGACTTCTGTTTTAAAATAATCGTGTGCATGTACTAGGTTTTAAAAAAAACTCGAAAGTTTAAGAAACAGTCTTTTAGAAACATGGTTTCACACTAAAGACTCTAATACCCAATACCGGGGCACCCTGGAGGGCTCAGTGGTTAGGTGTTTGCCTGCCGCTGAGGAAATGATCCTGGAGTCCTGGGATAGAGCAGTGTCGGGCTCCCTGCTCAGAGGGAAGCCTGCTTCTCCCTCTCCCATTTCCCCTGCTTGTGTTCCCTCTCTCGCTGTGTCTCTCTCTCTCTCTGTCAAGTAAATAAATAAAGTATTAAAAAAAAAAAAAAAGACTAATTACCGTATTTGGCTCAAGGATCCTCTGTTTAAAAGGGCTAAGCACTTGAGAAATACTGCATTTCAATGCCTTCCGGTTACCATACACTGCATACTGTCTAAAACCAAGGACATAATGATTTTGTTTCATCTGCCTAACTTCTTCCGGCCCCCGAGTTTATGACCCCACATTCAGAGGGGCAGAAAAGCAGGTAGAGAAAAACTGGAGTGTAGGAGAAGCTTCGACCTGGAAGCACACAGTTCCTGTCCTGGTGGTTCAGGCTGGGAGCTGATGGCCTACCCTTTGGCTTAGAAATTAGAGAAAACAGACAGAGCAGAATCAAAGGGCACATGATCTGATGGACACTGGGTGTTATATGCAACTGATGAATTGCTGAACACGACATCAAAAACTAACGATGTACTTTATGCTGGCTAATTGAATTTAAATTAAAAAAAGGAAGAAAGAAAGCATGCAAAACATCTCAAAAAAAAGTGAACCCCACATTCTAGCTACTGGCAAATGAATCTGGACAAAATGATATCACCCTGTTCAAAAATGAGTAAAGGAAACAAAACACAGAGTAAACCATTCATCCTAATTGGGGAAAAAAAAATCTAGAGAGTATCATGATTATTCAAAGAAAAAGCATGCCTCTGAAAATGATCTACTCCAGAACCAGAAGAAAGTGTTAAGTAACTACTGTGCATTGTCACGAGAATACAAGGTCTAGTCTCTAAGAGACGGGAATCAAAATTCTAAGGAGATTGGATGGCTGGGTGAAGGATACAGATGACATCTGAAAATTCTCACACGGGAACTAAAACCGCAAGAATAAATCTTAAATTCCCAGTGGTAACAGATCTGGGTATCTTCCTCCTACTGCCTGCCCTCCATCAGTCTGGTACAGCACTCCACTGTTTTGCAGACTCCAAAATTATATGCTGGATGAATGAAAATGGATTCCTTGGACCCCATGCAAGTGTCCAAAAACACAGGGGCAAGAAGCAAGCACAAAGGAAAGCAAGGTGAGTAACAAGAGGGGTCTTTTCTTTCCCTGACCACAGCATGGCGGTGAGGAGGCTTTCCCTAGCTTGCCTCCACTTCCTTGGACATCTGAGGACCTGTGCTAGAGAAGCACACACAGGGCTTCCTCCTCTTCTCCTTCCATTTTCCCTTTCCCGAAGTCCACCTGGGGCCAGCTATTACCCAAACTGGACTGAGGCCAGGAGGAACAAGGAGCCAGAGGAAGGAAAGGAGGCCCTCCCACCCAGTCTGATGGCAACTTCAAGGCACAGTATTAATCGGGGACTGCCAACCACTAGTTTTCTTTTGGCAAGACACAAAACAAATGTCTCAAGGACCCTGGAGAGTAATGTGCATAACTGAGGCAATAATAAGTGGTGGGGAGTGTGGACAAGCAGAGAACAGTCTCCGACTTAGGTGGTCAGATCTTTTTTTTTTTTTTTTTAATACTGTGAAAGCCAAGCAAAAGATGCCTCTAGTCGGATTGCGCCTAAGAGCGACAGCCTATACTTTACAGAAACATCTTTCTGGCAGAATAACACTTTTTTTTCTTTTTCACATGTCAAGATGCACTTTCTGCCATGTTATCTTTACCCACAAAATTATACACTGAATTAGGCAGCCTTCCATTCTGGCCTTACCGAACATTTTGCGGATGTTTACCAGGATAAACATCCATTTCATTGAACGTAACATTTAGCGCAGCAGACAAGTGTTTCAAAAGAAAGACACTTGGACCATTTCTTCACCATGTGCTTCTAAAACCCAGAAAAACAATAAGCTATGCAAGGTAACGTGTAACTCTATGTTTCCAGTAGTCCCGCTATACGCTCCAAAATGCCATCATAAGTGGACAATGACAGCGTTTGAAATTTTAAATATGCAGGGGGAAAAAAGTAGTCCACGGCTCGGAAACGCCCCCTACAATGTGCTCGATAACAATGTCCTCATCGCCTAACCGCGACAACGCCAGTGTGCCTGCATGCTCCTGAAAGACTGAGAGTCAGCTTGCCAATTATTATTAGTCCTTTTTTTTTTAAGATTTTATTTATTTATTTGACAGACAGAGATCACAAGTAGGCAGAGAAGCAGGCAGGGAGAGAGAGAGGAGGAAGCAGGCTCCCTGCCTAGCAGAGAGCCTGATGCGGGGCTCGATCCCAGGACCCGGGGATCATGACCTGAGCCGAAGGCAGAGGCCTAACCCACTGAGCCACCCAGGCGCCCCTATTATTAGTCCTTAATAGATTAAAACATTTTTCTCCTCCCAAAAATATAATTTTCTAGAAAATTTTTTTGGATAAAAGGGAATCTATCACATTCTTTATCACCTCCACCTTCCCCTACCCACCAGTGCCACCACCAGTTTTTGAAAGTGGAAACTGCTAATTTTGGCCATGAGTATTGGAATGGGGCCTGGCCAACGGCAGTGACCGTAAGGTCCAAAGTTGGTGTGCCTGACTTAGCCATAAGGAATGGGTAGAAAGAGGAAGCCCAGATGCCACGGCCAGCATTTTAAAGCAGGGGAAGGGAATGAACGGGATACCACGAAAATAATCAGGTTTACTTCAGGACCCACACAGAAAAGGGGCTGGAGAATCCAAAATCAAAATGATGAGGATAGGACCATGAGGTTTTTCTGCAGTCATGATGGGGCTCAAGATAATGGGTATTTACCACCTTGGGATCACTGCTGCCATCCTCTCAGAGGCTGGCAGCCTACCTGCTACGTTTTAGGCTCCAAAGGGTTTTGTACTTCGCTAATCATAAATTCATTTCTGTTAGGTACAGAAATGGATGTTCTTGAATCTATCATACACTACCCCCTTAGTTCTAATGGTGATTAATGTCATAATTATTTCCAATAAATTAAGGGAAACATACTAGGGTTTTGTTATTCTTTTGAGTCCTAAAAAACTTGTAGGAACTCACTCATAAATCTCTCTTAAAGAAAAATAATCATTTTTTCACATCTGTTATAAAAAAAACGCATGGCCTCTAAAATATGTGTGCTTGTGTTTATAGGCACACCTTTTCCCATTTTTTTATCTATACTATTTGAAATTCATATATTTTAAACTACAGCTTCACATGAAACCAGGAGACCTCCACGAGGGTGGAATATTAACATAACCTTTAATGTTATTGCTCCCCAGTCCCACCCTCCCGCAAAGGAGGGTATCACTTTTCACCGGGACAGCCAACCATAATTCTGAAATCAGAGCAGGGCTGGCTCTGCATGACTAACACTGGACTCACACTATCCTAGTTGGCCTGGGGCAACAAGGTACCCTGCTCACTGAGCAAGGCAGTGGGAGGGAAGAGTAGCTGGGGACACATATTTGAGACATAAATCTGCAAATTCTCAATAAGCTGCAGCCATTAAGAGCCAGTATCCAACCTGAAAAATGTCAAAGACCAGTTCTTTGAATAAAATAAAGGAGTGAGCTCAAATATACTAACAAATGTATCTGCACGACCTTCAATATTGAATTGTTTGGGCACCATTTTGTAAAACCACAAGATAAGAAGTTAACCAGAAAACAAGATCACGGAGCTGGCATGTATCTTTTTTTTTTTTTTAAAGATTTTATTTATTTATTTGACAGAGAGAGAGAGAGAGAGAGAGATCACAAGTAGGCAGAGAGACAGGCAGAGAGAGAGGGGGAAGCAGGCTCCCCGCTGAGGAGAGAGCCCCATGCGGGACTCGATCCCAGGACCCTGAGATCATGACCTGAGCTGATGGCAGAGGCTTTAACCCACTGAGCCACCCAGGCGCCCCAGGCATGTATCTTGAAGTTACAGTTTTTATGTAAAGAACTTGAAAGAGAAGTCTCATTCACAAATAGTGGCCCCTAGCATATATTCCCATCCTCTAAAAAACAGAGTTAGTTTTGAAAGAGAGACCATATAAACAGTGAAATGCCCCTCAGTGGGCTGATGGGGTGGAGAAAGAGTAAGATTAAAACCAAAACCTAAGCTTCTCTAGTTACTAGTTGTGTGGCTTAAGTAAATTAGTTTCTCTGAGCCCAGGTTTTCGTCTGTAAAATGGAGGTTGTATTGCCTCCTTCCAAGGTTGCTGGGAGAACCACTAATGGTATCCATGACAGGCCAGGCACCCAGACAGTGTTCACGAAATGGTAGCTGCTTGCCATTATTACCATCATGATCATCACCATGGCCAAATTATCATGAACTTAAGGATTGGGAAACTGGTCCTCAAAGGAAGGATGACCCTAGCAAATGTGAGCAATACAAATTCTGAGGGTCAAATAAATTGTAATGCCTAAACAAAATTGAACCTCATTTGAATTAAGTGGTTTCCAAGGTAACATCTGGGCTCTAACAGATTGCAAGCCCTCACTGAGTGCAGAGTCTGTAACTATGGGCTCCAAGTCACCATCCACTTTCAGCAGGGAAAAACAGTGGTGGGGGACCTCAAGAGATAGAATTCATCAGATAAGAGAGTGTGCTTTCCCAGGGCCCATGATCCCAGCCAGTATGCTGAACTCACAGAGGCCCTCGTCTGATGTTTCTCAACTAGAATAATGTTCAGACCAACTCCCTGCAGAAGAAAATTTTCCAAAACTAATTTATGAATATATTCTGATTAAATGTGCACAAAATGAGAAACTCCTTAGGCATATAGCTTTTATACAGTCATAAACCAAAGAAATTTCAAAGGACATATCAAAAAACAAAAGCAATGAAATTTATATTGATAATATGAATTTAATGTCACCTCCTGAATCTCCATCCCCAAAGGAGAGTCAAACAAGGAGATAATGACAGAACAATTTATCTTGCTTTAACTACTGTGTTTTCATGTACACGTATATTAAGCATAGTCTCTATGCTCAAGAGAGCAAGAGAAAGGTTGCCAAGAACATGGACAGGATCTGAACTAATAGAAGTTAAAGGCTGGTCTGTTAATACAGGGCATTCTCCATTCCTAGCGTTCTGACCATAGGATACCACCTCTTAGGACATCTTCTAGCAATGGCCTTTTTTATATGCAGAAAAATTACATGCAAACAAAGTATATCATAATTAGAAGCACAGTGACATCCATTCTGACTCTGGCTTGGGAGAAAGTTCTGGGGAGGAGTTTGAGAGAGAATTACAACCAAAGAGTGATACATGAAGGTGAAGAATATGGTTTATGTTAACATGAGTTCCAGGGACAGAATGTGCTTGTGCTGTTCCACTCTTGCTCTGTCTCCTAATGCCCATCATCGTAGAATAAATGTTGACATTTATTCTCACAGGATCACTGTTTAGGAGATAAACCCCAAACCAGGAACCCTGGGCTGAGAGAAGGCAGATCCTCACCTCCCACTGCTCGGGTATAGCCCAGAGCCGTCTTTAACCCCAAGCATCAAACCCACCAAAGGGACAAGGTAGGGCAAAATGCCAACACGCAGGAAAGATGGGAAAGAGAGGGTCAGTAATCATTGTCTGCTCCTTCAGAATTTTTTATTCCAGAGAACTACAGGCTAGAGATGAAAAAAATGTTTGCAAGCCTGACTCTTTAAGGAAGTTAAAGTTTTGTTGAGGATTTTCTCTAGTATCCTTAAAAAGGAAGTGTCAGAATCCATTACTATTGCCTCTCTGTGTAAGCAGCATTCTACGGGTTCTCTCAGAGTCAGAAAAACAATTGTTGATGTCCCTTCAAGCTCCAAAAGCCCCTGAAAATATGAATCCTTCGCTCAGTTTGGTGACCTTTTCTCTTGGAAAAGCTGTCCATGAGCTGGTGAAAATAACCTGCCATTGATCTCTGAATGCGTTCAGACTTTCAGGAAGAAAGAGTGCCTCCTCCAACTCTACATTTAATACTATTTCAGTCAAACAAGGAAAAGGAAAAAGTCTGTGAAGAAATTAATGTAGAGGACATACTATAGAGCCAGAACAGTAAATAGAAAATTAAGGATACATAATAGGGAATTTTTTTTTTAAAGATTTCATTTATTTATTGGAGAGAGAGAGGGGCAGAGATGCACAAGCTGGGAGGAGAGAGAGGAGCAGGCTCCAGGGAGCCCGATGCAGGGCTCGATCCCAGATCATGACCTGAGCTGAAGTCAGCCACTTAACCGACTGACCCACTTATAATAGGGAATACTTAACCATAGAATTTAAATCCTGAAAATGTGCATTATTACTATACATCATTCCCTGATTTATAGGTTTTATCATATAAACAGAAAAAATATGTATCAGTTGCCCAACACAAGATATTTACATTTACATTATATATCATATACATATACATACATGTAAGTACATAGTATCAGATATATGTGTGTGCATATGTATGTATATATTTGGGGGGCAAGGTATGTGGGAGTGTGCAGACAAAGAGATATTAAAGAGGAACTAGGAATTTTTTTTTTCTTTAAAGTACTCAGACAGGGGCGCCTGGGTGGTTCAGTGGGTTGGGCCTCTTCCTTCGGCTCGGGTCATGATCTCAGGGTCCTGGGATCGAGCCCCACATCGGGCTCTCTGCTCAGCGGGGAGCCTGCTTCCCCCTCTCTCTCTCTTTGCCTGCCTCTCTGCCTACTTGTGATCTCTGTCTGTCAAATAAATAAAATCTTTAAAAAGAAAAAAAAAATAGTCAGCTGAATGTAAGAATATATGCCTCATACAGGAAGGACTTTTTTTAAGACTGGGCCATGGTACCTCGGTACACAGTAGCTGCCCAGTAAACTAATTTGTTAAAGGGCTAAACATAATTTTTTTTTCTTTTAAAAAGTGGACTCATAAATAACAAAGAAACTACAACTCTAACAGGAAAATTTATTCTTCCAATTTATTCTTATTTATTCCCCAGCTTTACTGAGACAGACTGACATAATATTGTGGAAGTTTTTTTTTTTTTTTAAGATTTTGTTTATTTATTTGACAGACAGAGATCACAAGTAGGCAGAGACGCAGGCAGAGAGAGAGGGGGAAGCAGGCTCCCTGCTGAACAGAGAGCCAGATGCGGGGCTCGATCTCAGAACCCTGGGATCATGACCTGAGCTAAAGGCAGAGGCTTTAACCCACTGAGCCACCCAGGCGCCCCAATATTGTGGAAATTTATAGTGTGCAATGATTTGATACATGTATATATTGCAAAATGATTACCACATTAAGGTTAACATTCATCACCAAACATGGTTGCAATTGTGTGTGTGTATGTGTGTGTGTTTGTAATTGGTGAAAACTTTTAAGATCTACTCTCTTAGAAACTTTCAAGTACACAACATGATATTGTTTGTTTTTTTTTTTAAAGATTTTACTTATCTATTTGACAGAGAGAGAGATCACAAGTAGGCAGAGAGGCAGGCAGAGAGAGGGGGAAGCAGACTCCCCACCGAGCAGAGAGCCCGATGCGGGGCTTGATCCCAGGACCCTGAGATCATGACCTGAGCTGAAGGCAGAGGCTTTAACCCACTGAACCACCCAGGCACCCCACAACATGATATTGTTAACTATAATCACTGTGTTGTGCATTAGACCCCCAGAACTTATTTATCTTACAACTTCAAGTCTGTACCTTTGACTGCCTTTACCCATTTCCCCCACCTCCTATACCCACCTCTGCTCCTGGCAACCACCAATCTGTTATCTGTTTCTATGAGTTTAGGGGTTTTTTTAGATCCCACATACAAGTGAGATCATTTTCTAGTATTTGTCTTTCTCTGTGTGAAATTTATTTTTAATAATGTAGGTATTCACATTTGTAAGCAACTAAAGAATCATAAAATTACACAAAAAATTACTAGATTTTTTAAAGTAAAATCACCTATCATGAACATGCAAATTTGAAAACATCCTCTCCTGTTAGCCAGAAATTGTCTCTTAGAAATCTCTGTTTTGAACAATATTATTGTCAAAAAGGGAGGGGAGGGTACTATGAGACACTACATTTATCATAGCTAAATATTATTAACAATTCTATTTCCTGCCTGAAAAGCTAAGCTAACAGATGTCAATCAGATTTTTAATTTTAAAAGTATGACTGAAGCCTTAAAGAAAGAGCTACTGGTTTTACCAACACAGGGAAAAGTGCTTTTCAGTTAAATCTAGGAGGAATTACCATGAGACTGTTTGCTTTCTAAATAAAACAGCTGAACTATAAAAAGTATTACAAAAATTGGCAATCTTGGAGCACCTGAGTGGCTCAGTTGGTTAAGTATCCAACTCTTGATTTCAACTCAGTTCATGATCTCGGGGTAGTGAGATTGAGCCCCCACATCTGGGTTGGGAGCCTGCTTAAGATTCTCTCTCTCCCTCTCCCTCTGTCCATCCAACCCCCCACTGGCACCGCCCCTGCTTCTCTCTCTTAAAAAAAAAAAAAAAATTGGCAATTTTGTGACTTTAGATAGAGGTTTACTTAAATGATTATACATGTATACATACATACATACACATATAGGCATATAGACATACTTACATATACAAACACACACGCACACAGATTGTATAAATACATATAAATGTGACATTTAAAAAATTAAATAACATGAAATCATTTTTGCCAACTCTGAATTTTATTGACTTAAGCTTACCATTTGCTGCCAGCCTGATGATACAAAGGGAAATTAATGGTTTCTTAAAGATAACTTCCAACCTTTAGGGGTGTGAGATAATAGAAATTACATACTAGTTTCTTCCCCTAGTTCCTTGCACAGAGATCCTAAAACTTTTGTAATTTCCTAAGTGATAAGCACACCAGGAACATCTTTTATTTGATTATTTGGGTTTTTGCCCCAGTTCCTAATACAGGGCTGAAGTTCTTGTAATTTCCTGAGATAGGATTGTCTGTTGTCCTAATGAGGCAACTCTGTGTAGGCTCTTGGATGACTCCTGGATGGGAGCTGGTCACCTGAAAGACCAAGCCATGATAAGAAGCTTGGAATTTTCACCCCTCCCCCAATCTCTTGAGAAGGGAGACGGGCTGAAAATGGAGTTAAAAATTGATCATGCCTACATAATGAAGCCTCCATAAAAATTCCAGTAGTATGGGGTTCAGAGAGCTTCCAGGTGGGTGAACATTATCCATGTACCAGGAGGGTGACATAGCCCAAGTCCATAGGGATACGAGCTCCAAAGCACAGTGCCCTCCCACACTTGCCCTATCTAAAACTTGATCTGTCTGTTCATGTGTATCCTTTATCATATCCTTCAATAAGCTGGTAAACATCAACGCCCAAGTGTTTCTGTGAGTTCTGTAGGTCACTCTAGCAAATTAATTGAGCCTAGAAAAGGGTCACGGGAACCTCCAATTTATAGTCAAATTGGACAGAAGCTGTAGATAAACTGGGGACCCACTACTTGCAATTGGCATCTGAAAGGGGTGGGGGGAGCCGTCTTGTGCAACTGCGGTCTGACCCTGGCTATCTCCAGGGAGACAGTTAATAGAGTCCGAATAGAGTTAAATTGTAGGACACTCTGCTAGTGTTGGAGAATTGCTGGGGGGGGGGGGGGGGGGGCAGGGGCCACATCTTCACTGACCAGAAGTGTGAGAAGTGTTTTGAGTGTGGTAGTAGTGTGAAAGTAAGGAAGACATGAAGGGGAAGAAAAGACAGAGTTTCTTCCAATACAGGGAGAAATAAACAAAGGCAAAGGGCATTACAGCACAAATCACTTCCCTGCGGGCAGAGTCATCCTACCACAGCCCAGTAGTCAAATTTCCGCAGCTGGCTTATTGTCTTATCACTTGTCCCTAAATAATTTTCATGACTACGATAATATATTTAAGATTTTTGTATCTTTAAATGTTCCTTAATAAGAATAAGAAACATTATATGCAGTATATGAGGAATATTCATTATGCTTAAGAGGCTAGGATATATTCCATATGACATTACACAACATAATTCCAATATGGACAACTAAATTTCCGTTGTTCTTCTAATCACATGGAACCAACCCATGATTTTCACCCCTCTCTGCTTTAAGGCAGGAATAAAATCCTTCTCATTTTATTATCCTGTAATATGGAAAGCTGATGGCTCTCTCCATATTTAGTTTCCCCCACTACATACTACACAGAGATATTGGGCTCCCACGTGATGAACAATCTGCAATAATCTGAATGTTGTCCTTTCATTTTTTGTAAATTCAAGTATTGAGAAATTAATACCCAAAGTTTTTAATTACAGAAAGAGGCCACTATCAGTGGAAAGGGAGAAAGAAAATGTGAAAAACCTTTCATGGAAGATTCATTTTTGGCAAACTGTAGAAGAATGGCTATTTTTAACAGATCTTGGGCAAAACAGTAATTACTATAATTCTCACAAGGAATTATATAGGACACATCTCTTTTCCATACGGCCGTTTATGCAGGTACAATGTACAGTCAGCAAAGCTAATAAGGTATAAAATCAATAAAAGTAATACTTGGGCTCTGTCTTTAAGGACTTTAAAATCTAGAAGATTGTTGAGTATATATATTAAAGTATATAGAAAAAACAACCATACTGATCATGGTGAGCACTGAGCACTGTATAGACTTATCAAACCACAGTGTTATCACCTGAAACAAATATGACATTGCGTATCAACTATACCTCAATACTAAAACTATAAAATCATTTAGAAACAAAAAAAAGACAGATATAACCCATAGTGTTAATATATTCAGATTAATTTTTAAGCAAATAATGAATGTTGTGCTTCAAAATACCAAAGACACATTATGCTAGCCATAAGGCTTTTCAGAATTCTGTTTTGTAATTATCTTTAAAATTTGTTTATGGACAACTAAAAAGATCACTCACATTACTTTACAGTCAAACTCCATAATACTACATTCGGAGAGAAACATAAATTCTCAGAAAGAATCTAATTTAAAAACAATGACATGTAACAAACAAACAAACAAACAAAAAAGTTTCCCTGAAAGAAACAGGGATAGGACTAGGATAAAATAATAAAAGATATAAAGTACTAATAATATATTAAGATACTAAGAAATCAGAGGAGAAATTTTTACTTTCTTAGATTTGACTATAAACATAGAAAAGGTAGTTGTGTTATGGCCCATCCTTGATGGTCCAGCATAAGCCGAAATCAAACAAATGCAAATATTGGTACCTCTTAGGCAATTACATTGTAATAAAGGAAGGACCATGATTATTTCAGCAGAAATGACTACTTATAAAATGTTGCCTGAAGACAACCTAATTCCAGTGCTGAAAATACTTTAAAAACATATTTCTATCTTACCAATATTTAAATTTTAGAAATCTTGGTAGGAATTAATGATCTATAAAAGCTAAAACTTACAATCTCCTCTTTTAGGGTTAAGAACAAGTTATGGTTTAAAATCTTCTTTCACCAAGGTTCATTGTGAAAACTACATAATATCCAGAAAAACATTATATATGCAGCCTAGTTTTGAGCCAAAGATCATGTGTGATTAGCATATCAAAAGAGATATATTGTTTTTATGCATGATAAAGTGACATGAGATGATAGGACATGTTGCAATTTTCCCGACCATCCATGTCCTTTCTCCTGCAAGTTATTTTTCCTTTGGAAGTTTGTCCCCTCTCTGTAAGATGACATGAAGGTGCCATCAACCAAAGCACCTGATGTTCTCTTGAGCAAGGAATGGACGCAGACCCCAAAGGTAACGCTAAGAAAACACTCCTGAAAGCTGACATATGAATAAATAGCATGACTGCACAAAGATCAAAATCTCATTGACCACTCCCACCCACCCCCAGCAAAGTGACACCTGAAAAGACCATCCACTACTTCCTGCAACTTTCTTTCATCTCTGGATCGGCTGGGTACCCTGTTCTTCTAAGGTACTTCCCAGCCATTTTTAAGTCTCAGCATACGTAAAAATCTAACATGCATGGCACACTGCGTTTAGAAGGCTAGACTGCTCACCGGCTGGAAGTAACGGCCTGAGTAAGTTTCTGTTGCTTGCAACTAATGCACTGACGTTGATGTTTGGAAGAAACTGATGGATTGGATGATAATGATGATCACAATCATGAACAGGATGCTGGTAGGAGGAAGACATGAGGAAAGAGAAGGAAGAAGGAGCAGAAGGAAAGTCTACACTGTAAGAGACTTTACAAAGAGGCATATCTAAATGGCCTTGCTCTAACTGTGTGACAGATTTTAATCGTTCAATTATATTTTTAATGCTTAATATTTGTTATTTTTGTCTTAGTATCTCTTAGATGTAAATTACTATTTGCAAAATTGCCATGTTGAGAGTGATTCAGATTTAAATGGCTGTAAATATTAAACATTATTTTTTCACGGATAAGTAACTCTCTATGATGGTAGCCATATATTACCTAGTTTTATGCAAAACACATAGCTTTATTTTGGTTGCAGTTCACTCAATGCTTTTAAAAACAATTTAAAAATTTTTAAAAATTAAAAAGTTTCTACTAAGAAAATTTAAGTTCAAAAATTTGTTAAAATACTTTGTAACTAATTACCTTGTCAAAATGTGGTTTTACAGATGAAATGCCAGGGAGTGGAGAATGAAGGTACTTTCCTAATTATATGACCATGTTCAGTTTATAACACAGTCTTATTCATCAACTGCTAATAACAAAATAATCTCAATGATCTCAGCAGTAACATTGTTTGGATCTGAATTTCTCCAGAAACCACTCCATTTGCCACTAGATTTAATATAAACAAAAATAAGCCCCAGTATCATATGAAGGAAATTTTGGAAATTTTATGGTAAAATGCAACTTCAGCACTGGCTTTGGATGTGGGCAAGCATGGATAAACCCCCCCACCCTGCAGCTCACTGGCTGGGTGAACGCGGGCAAGTCTCTCGACGTGAGTCTCAGTTTCTTCATCTGTAAAATGGGTGGAGTAACAGCACCTACCTAGTGCCTACCTGGGAATACTGTTGGGATGTTCCAGTGAAATAATGCACATAAAGCTCTTAACATGATGCCTGGCACCACAATAAGAATTCTGTTAGTTACTGTTACAGCATAAAATCGAGTTTCTGTTCTGTGTCGACTCTTACTCTGTTCACAGTGGTTTTTAAATACCTGCATGATTAAAGTCCCCACTGACTTTCATGTAGCAGCAGCAGAGCCCCCTAAGTTAATAATTCAATCAAAAATCTACACAGCTTATGAGGAAAGTATTTTTGTGAGTTTGATTTGAGAGTCTTAATAATTTAACCCCCTGTCATTACCTTAAAAATTATATATGCGGGAACCAACCATCTGTTGATGTTGGTGTTGCTACAAACACTATAAACAGACAGAAATACGTAAAAGAAGGAGATAGTCTTCAAGACATGAGGAGTAGTTTTCCATGGTATGGGTGATACTTGAAAACGGAAGCCTGGAGCAAAAGCTGCTGTCTCTAACTTGTACGTAATCTCCTTGGTTTATCCAATAAACATATGGTGGAAGGAGAAAAATCTAAACACAGAAAGGATGCACGACTCGCCCCCTACAGCAACAGAGTGCTCAGAAACTAAGAGCATTTGGCTACAAATACTCAAATACAAGATAGAATTTTGCCTTTGTCTCATGTCCCCGTAACACGCTCAGCACTCGAGAAGCATTCTAAATCAGTTACACTGTCTTCTAACCTTGCATAGGATTCCTTAATACATACTAAGCTGTTAAATATCAATGAACCCATTTGCTCTATTGGTACATACTTGTCTAAAAATGATAGAACTGGAGACAAAGATGGCGGGGAACTAGGAGGAGGCTCTGGTTCAACCTGTCCCCTAAAGTGAGCTGATTACCTACCAAGGAACTCCGATCACTCATGAAATCAGCCTGAGATCAAAATTTACTCGTCAGGATCTCTACGGGGGCAGAAGACGCCAGTGGGATGTCAGGATCTCTACGGGGGCAGAAGACGCCAGTTGGCAGGTAAAGTGGAGCGGGAACACCGGACTGGTATCGGAAGATAAACAAAAGGGGGAGGGAGCCACCAGAGGAGACGCATTGGGAAGTAATACCCCAATACGAGAGTCCCCTAAGACTGGGGACCAGCATTAACTTGAAGACCGATAAAAAGCACTCAAAAAGAGAAAAGATCACAGGGTGAAATTGTGGGAATTGGAACTGTTAGGGACAGGGG
>PISX010007415.1:0-89273 GCA_004024625.1 Mellivora capensis
TGCGGGACTCGATCCCAGGACCCTGGGATCATGACCTGAGCCGAAGGCAGCGGCTTAACCCACTGAGCCACCCAGGCGCCCCTCTCCACCCTTTTCTAATGTGTGTTGTGCCCTGGGAGATTGACTTCAAAGGACGACATCAATGAGATTCATTGCGTTATCCCTTCCTATTGGATTCAGTCAATAGGAAGAACAGTTAAAAAAAAATCAGAGAGTAGGGTAATAGAAACAACTCAGGGTTTTTATTTTCCAAGCTCCTTCCCTGTTGGGTCACCATACAACCCCCTCTCCAGATTCTACTAACCATTACCTTCCCTCATCTCTTCAAGCTGAAGGACACAATAGCTCCAGAATGTTGCTAGTCCCAGGGGCTTGATTATGCTTTGTTGGACTTGCTTGATCCTCCCACACATTTGTGAACAGTCCCATAACAGGTGACTGACATCTTACCTATGTGAAATGTAACACATGATATATATTTTCAGGACATAGAAAACATGTGCATTCCACTTATTAGATATTTAAAGATAACACTTGTGATGAATATAGCCCAAAGAAATCTCAGCCTTTTGGGAGGCCAACTGGGTAAAAAAAGAGTAGCCAAATAAAAAGAAACAAACAAATAGGAACAAAAACGTGACATATATTGGGGCAGGTGGAATAATACTAAGAAAAAATATGTTAGGAGGCATGGGTAAAATGGGAAAATCAGGATTTGGGGGGAACGTTCTCAGGAACAAACAACCAGAATTTACATTGTGAACAACCAGGAAATCCTAACATTCAAGGGCTAGGAAGAGAGAGTGAGAGAGAGATAAAAAATATGGGGGATGGGAGGAGGCCCTAAGGAGGTCGGTTGAAGGTTACAGTACCCTGCTGAGTGACCTGACTCAGAACCTTCTGTACCATCCACATGGTAGCTCTCTCCATGGTGCTGGCTGAGTCCAAGCTACTGCGTGTTTTCCCTCTCTCTCTGAGGACCAGGTGAGCTGAAAGAATTCTTAATGCTTAACTGATGTGCCTTCAGACTTCCCTGGAAATTACTTTGTACTAAAGGCATCCTCCAGAAGAGCAAATTGTACCAGGCTAAAAGAAGAAGGGGGTAATGTCATTTGTCTCCCAGTTATTACACATTTGTACATGACTGATGCTTGCATAACTGCCACTGGCAATTGATCTGAGCATATTACCATGCTAAAACAATTTACCATGAAGATAGGTGCAAATGTGAGGACTCTAAGAAGCAGTTTCAAAATAAGGGGCCAGGGTGAAAATAACTCTTAAGGCCTCAGGATGGAAATACTCCAAATGCCTGTGCATAAACTTCTTGAATGAATTTCTTCTATTTCTTCCAGTGTTTTGTCCTGGACTGAAAAATGATCACTCATGTAATGACATGTCCAAAAAATGGTTTTTAAAAAATTATTAAAGGAAAGGATGGGGAAACATTAACTTATACAACAAAGAGTATTTTTGTGTTTTTGGAAGAGATCACAATTTAAATCTAAAATTTTTAGAGCTACAAATTCCACTTTTGGGAATAGATCCAAAGGAAATGAGAACACTAACTTAAAAAGGTATCTCTACCCCCACGTTCATAACAGTATTATTTACAGTAGGCAATACATTGGAAACACCTAAATGTCCAATGATGGATGTGTGGATAAAGGGTTATGATATTTATCTCTGTACATATACAGATACATAGATATATACACATATGTATACACAAACACACACACACACACGTGTGTGTGTGTGTGTGTGTGTGTGTGTGTGTATAATTCAGCCATAAACAAAAGAAGAAATCCTGCTATTTGCAACAATATGGATGGGACTTGAGGCATTATGCTAAATGAATAAGTCAAACAGAAAAAGGCAGATACTGAATGATTTCACTTACATGTGGAATCTAAAACACACAGACACACACAACTCATTAAAAAGAGATTGGACTTGTGGCATTTTTCAAAGAGCTTGAACAAACAATCTGAAAATTTATATGGAACCAGAAGAGACCCCGAATTGCTAAGGAAACGTTGAAAAAGAAAAACAAAACTGGGGGCATCACGTTGCCTGATTTCAAGCTTTACTACAAAGCTGTGATCACCAAGACAGCATGGTACTGGCACAAAAACAAACACACAGACCAGTGGAACAGAGTAGAGAGCCTGGATAAGGACCTACAACTCTATGGCCAAATGGTCTTCAACAAAGCAGGAAAAAATATACAGTGGAAAAAAGACAGTCTCTTCAACAAACGGTGCTGGGAAAATTGGTCAGCTATGTATAGAAGAATGAAACTCAACCATTCTCTTACACCATACACAAAGATAAACTCAAAATGAATAAAAGACCTCAATGTGAGGCAGGAATCTATCAAAATCCAAGAGAAGAACATAGGCAGTAACCTCTTTGACACTGGTCACAGCAAATTCTTTCAAGACATGTCTCCAAAGGCAAAGGAAACAAAAGTGAAAATGAACTTTTGGGACTTCATCAAGATCAAAAGCTTCTGCATAGCAAAGGAAGCAGTCAACAAAACAGAGAGGCAACCCATGGAATAGGAGAAGATATTCACAAATGACACTACAGACAAAGGGCTGATATCCAAGATCTATAAAGAACTTCTCAAACTTAACACACACAAAACAGATAATCACATAAAAAAATAGGCAGAAGACATGAACAGACATTTCTCCAAAGAAGACATACAAATGGCTATCAGACACATGAAAAAATTTTCATCATCATTAGCCATCAGGGAGATTCAAATCAAAACCACATTGAGATACCTCCTTACACCAGTTAGAATGGCCAAAATTAACAAGACAGGAAACAAGTGTTGGAGAGGATATGGAGAAAGGGGAACCCTCTTACACTGTTGGTGGGAATGCAAGTTGGTGCAGCCACTTTGGAGAACAGTGTGGAGATTCCTTAAGAAATTAAAAATAGAGCTTCCCTATGACCCTGCAATTGCACTACTGGGTATTTACCCCAAAGATACAGATGTAGTGAAAAGAAGGGCCATCTGTACCCCAATGTTTATAGTAGCAAATGGCCACAGTCGCCAAACTGCTGAAAGAGCCAAGATGCCCTTCAACAGATGAATGGATAAAGAAGATATGGTCCATATATACAATGGAATATTATGCCTCCATCAGAAGGGATGAATGCCCAACTTTTGTATCAACATGGTTGGGACTGGAGGAGATTATGCTGAGTGAAATAAGTCAAGCAGAGAGAGTCGATTATCATACGGTTTCACTTTCTTGTGGAGCATAAGGAATAACATGGAGGACATTAGGATATGGAGAGGAGAAGGAAGTTGAGGAAAATTGGAGGGGGAGGTGAACCACGAGAGACTGTGGACTCTGAGAAACAAACTGAGGGTTTTAGAGGGGAGGGAGGTGGGGGGTTGGGTGAGCCTGGTGGTGGGTATTAAGGAGGGCACGTATTGCATGGAGCACTGGGTGTGGTGCATAAGCAATGAATCTTGGAACATTGAAAAAAAATAAAATAACATTACAAGAAAAAAAATGAGATTGGACTTGTGATTACCAGAAGCAGGGGGGTGGGAGGAGGAGAAACTGGAGGAAGGTTGTCAAAAAGTACAAACTTCCAGTTATAAGATAAATAAGTACTAGAGATATAACATATAGCATAGTGACTACAGTTAGCCCTGCTGTATGGTATATAGGTATATATAGGTATATAGGAAAATTGTTGAAAGTAAATCCTAAGAGTTCTTATCACAAGAAAATTTCTTTTGCCTTTTCCCCTTTTTTGTATGAACCTCTTGTGGTCATCATTTCACACCATATGCAAATCAAACCATTATGCTGTATGGCTTAAATTTATACAGTGATGTATGTCCATTATTTCTCAACAAAACTGGAAAAATAAACCTAAAGTTTTAGTTTATTATACCACTGTTACTTCTAATAGTACTAAGCACTGGAAAGAAATAGGTCTTTTCTTAAACGTCTCTTCAATCTGATCATATTTCAGGAGATAAAAAATGTAGTATCTCTGGAAAATATCAAATGTATGATCAGTGAGAGAAATTTCTCCATCTGGCAGTTTTGAGAAGTTATGCAGCTCTGATATTGAAGATCCTAAATTTAAAACACTATCATTTAAAATTAATGGAAGCATTGTAGTGACTTCTGAAAATTTCTCCTTGGATTTGAATGAACTGTTGTGAAGATGGAGAGAGGAACCTGGAACCAATTACAACAAGGAGGAGAATATTAATCTGAGGAGACCATCAAATGGAAGGAGAAAGTGTCTTCCCACTTGGGTGACCAAGTTCTCAAAAAGCACAGTATACACTTACAATCACACTTTCAACTATCATCACTTGGAAACACCAGCACTTGAAAGCTAGCTGTGTTCAACCTCTTGCCTTTCATTCCTAATTTTGGAAAAGTCTCTAGGTGTGGTGACAAGAACATTAAAGGATCTCAGGATACATGATCTTGGCATTATCAGAAGGATGTTGGACAAATTGTGCAACATTTTGGAACTCAGCTTCCACTCCCCCACCCCAAATAGTATATGAGCTATCTTGTTCTCAAGGTTATCTTGGATTTTAATAAGCACACGTGACTGTAAAAAATTTACATATGTAAATGTGGGACGCCTGAGTGGGTCGTAGCTTAAGCATATGACTCTTGGTTTCAGCTCAGATCATGATCTTGTGGTTGTAGGATGGAGCCCCATGTTGGGCTCTGTGCCCAGTGCAGAGTCTACTCAGATTCTCTTTCCCTCTCCTTCCTGCTCTCTCTCTCTCTCAAATAAATAAATAAAATCTTTTAAGAAATGCATGCATAAATAGTAACCCAGAGATCATCAGAGACTCTTCCAGCCATTGAGACCTGAATAGAATCATCCCAAACCCCAACTAGAGGGCCTGGGGGAGATACTTATCCTCCTCAAAGTGTTTGAAATTTCCTGGAGGCTACTTCCTCACAACTGTCTTTAGTGTTGGACTCCTGGTATCCACTGGCAGCTCTTCACACCATTGTATTAACTCAGATATGGAACTCAGGACCTCCCTGAATTTCTTCTTCCAAATGTGCATATCCAAACCCATGAGGGTCCTCAAGAGTACCTTTTCTTGTGGAGGTAGCAGGAGGCACCCTCTGTAGTTAGCAGGTGAATAATAAAAAGTAAAAATACTTCTCCTGTTATATTGATTTCAATGACCACTAATAAACTGAGCATATAGCAATGGAACTTCCCTAAAATGGTACAAAAGTAAATAACTAGAATACTGCATTAAAATAAAGCTGCACAAATACCAATGGGTGCCATCTAGTAAAATGTTACAGAGAAAAAAACACCGATAATCAGAGACAAAATTATTTTATCTCTGTCCGTTTGTTCATGCTGCTCCCAGGAGAAACAGAACAACATTGTGGTGTTCCCATCCTTAGACACTTAGCAGATATTTTATTTTATTTTATTTTTTAAATTTCTTTTCAGCGTAACAGAATTCATAGTTTTTGCACCACACCCAGTGCTCCATGCAAAGTGTGCCCTCCATAATACCCACCACCTGGTTCCCCCAACCTCCCACACCCCGCCCCATCAAAACCCTCAGGTTGTTTTTCAGAGTCCATAGTCTCTCTCATGGTTCATCTCCCCCTCCAAATTCCCTTAACTCCTCTCCATCTCCCCATGTCCTCCATGTTATTTGTTATGCTCCACAAATAAGTGAAACCATATGATAATTGACTCTCTCTGCTTGACTTATTTCACTCAGCATAAACTCTTCCAGTCCTGTCCGTATTGATACAAAATTTGGGTATTCATCCTTTCTGATGGAGGCATAATACTCCATAGTATATATGGACCACATCTTCCTTATCCATTCGTCCGTTGAAGGGCATCTTGGTTCTTTCCACAGCTTGGCGACCATGGCCATTGCTGCTATAAACATTGGGGTACAGATGGCCCTTCTTTTCACCACATCTGTATCTTTGGGGTAAATACCCAGTAGTGCAATTGCAGGGTCATAGGGAAGCTCTATATTTAATTTCTTAAGGAATCTCCACACTGTTCTCCAAAGTGGCTGCACCAACTTGCATTTCCACCAACAGTGTAAGAGGGTTCCCCTTTCTCCACATCCTCTCCAACACACGTTGTTTTCTGACTTCATCAAGATCAAAAGCTTCTGCACAGCAAAGGAAACAGTCAACAAAACAAAGAGGCAACCCACGGAATGGGAGAAGATATTTGCAAATGACAGTACAGACAAAAGGTTGATATCCAGTATCTATAAAGAACTTCTCAAACTCAACACACACGAAACAGATAATCAATTCAAAAAATTGGCAGAAGATATGAACAGACACTTCTCCAACAAAGACATACAAATGGCTATCAGACGCATGAAAAAATGTTCATCATCACTAGCCATCAGGGAGATTCAAATTAAAACCACATTGAGATACCACCTTACACCAGTTAGAATGGCCAAAATTAGCAGATATTTTAAAGCAAAAATAGGTTCCGAGCACATGCATGGGCTTTGGAATTAACATGCAAGTTGCTTTCAGCTAACAGCTCCTCCTCTTCCTCTTAGAAATTTGGCTTATTAGAAGTTTCTGGACTCATGTACAAATAAAGTAAATGCATTTAATAAACTTCTTTTTGAAACTGATGGTCTCTGGGCACCTGGATGGCTCAGTTGGTTAAGTGTCTGCCTTTGGCTCACATCTTGATCCCAGGGTCCTGGGATCAAGTCCTGCATAAGGCTCCCTGCTCAGTGGGGTGTCTGCTTTTCCCCTCTCCCTCTGCTCCTCCCCCTTGCTTGTGTGTTCTTTCTTTCTCTCTGAAATAAATAAGTGAAACCTTATAAAAAAAAACCACAAAACAAAACCAGAAACTGATGGTATGTCTTTAGTTCTTAGGGTCTTTGTGGAGGACCCTGAGATCATGTGGAGAGTCTATTTTGATGATTTGGTTCATAATTTTTAGATAACAGTGTTACAGAGGATGGAAAACAAAGATTAGCATCCTTCTTTCTTGCCCTGCTTCAGACCAGAATATTGTTACTTTAACTCCATTAGCAAAATAAGAGGCTATGCTTTCACAATTAAGACAAAATTCCACCTGCTCACCAGAGTCTGATGTATGTACCATAAAACAAAGGTCTTAATTATGCAGCAGAGTTAGACACAGTATGTTAATAAGGTTGTCTTCAAATGGATATGTGAGTGGGCATATACAATGTCCTGGTCCAACTCACAGACTGGGTTCATGTGACCTTGAATAAGGAGGACTTCAAGTGTTTAGCTTCCCAGGCATATTGATATGAATCTTGAGAATCAGCATGTCAATTGAGCTCCAAACAAGCATGTGGATTTGCTCATCTTACTATTACTCAGCCCTGGCAGGCTGAGGAAGGGAGAGGGTGAAATCACCTGCAGTAGTGGAGAGCATTTGCTGCTGTGATGGTTGGAGCATGTTCCCAGAGCAGCAATCTGGGAACATGAGACAACCTTGGGAATAGAGTTCATGCCAAGCTTGCTCATTAGAGGTACTCTGCAGGCAAAAGCCAGTCTTGACTGATATAGTTGGCCAAGTCAATAGGATTGTGAGAATTTAAAGAAAGTAAAATATACACATTACTTTATATAGAGTAAATCCTCATCAAAAAACACTTTATTATTATAAGCATAGTTATTATACTATTAAATAGACCAGTCCTGCAGCCCCACTGGATGCTTTTGTTTTAGTCACTCTTAATCCTAGCATCTTTTTAGACTCAACAAGATCCAGGCTGGTTGTGCAAGGTAATTAGATTTCAACAGTGTCCAGAAGTTTGGGTTACTCAAACATTAAAGCAAGTGGTTATTTGGGCTTCTCTACCATATTCTGGAATTTTATCGGAAAACAAGGTTACAGTAATTTGATCAGAGAATAAAGGACTTAACTGATGATCATCATAACAAAAGTAGAAATGCCATGAGTATCTTCCGAAAAGAAATCTTTATTAGAACAGAGGAATACACCCTTGGTCTATTTTTCTTCTTTTGGTCTCTTTCCTTTTTTTTTTTTTTTTTTTTCCTGGCTGGAATGCATGTGTGGTAGATGGAGCTGTAGCAGTTATCTTGGAGCATAAAGTAATGTTGGGAAAATAGTTAATGCACAGAAGAGCATAGAGATAGAAGGAGCTTAGGTTCTTGATATTATGGAGCAACACACCAACACTGAGCCTGGACTTCTTAAACCGCTGTTGTATTAAGTATTCTTTATAGCCAAATTTAACCCTAATTGATACAATGACACTTTTGTTGCAGCAAGCAGCAGAAAAGTTATTTTATATTGTGTTAACAACCTTCCTTTGGAACAAGGAGATCACATAATATGTATATCTAACCTAAATTCAAGTATACATGCATGCAAAAAGTTAAAGAGGAAAACAAACTGTAGACAATTTCACTCTCTGCACATTTAATACATTTGTGTTCCAGATTAACTATGAGCCAAGGAAATTCAATCTGCTGTTTTCTCAATCTGTGTCAGCTCCTGTATGAGTGTCAGGTAGAACTGGATGTAATTTCAGAGTTTAAAAATATCTACTATTTGTACATCACATTCTAAAGTTCAGCCAACGTTTTTTCTTGGTGTTGAACCAAATAAAGAGAAACTAACAGTGATTTCAACTTCATATTTCTTTCTTTCTTTCTTTCTTTCTTTCTTTCTTTCTTTCTTTCTTCTTCTTCTTCTCCTTCTCCTCCTCCTCCTCCTCCTCCTCCTCCTTCTTCTTCTTCTTCTTCTTCTTCTTCTTCTCCTCCTCCTCTTCCTTCTTCTTCTTCTTTTTGTCATTAGCCCTTAACCCCGGCTTAAGATGTGCCTCCACTGTGTTTGCAATCAGGATGGTCTCAAGAGGTCATCAATTCTGGCATCTGCCAAATGGACAGAAAGCTGAGCTGGATTGGGAAGACATGGGATTCTGAATCACAAACTCTGGGTCTGTCATGTTGAGGCCTGTAGCCTGGAGCCCAGATATTGAAAGGAAAGAACATTTTGGATGATCTTTGTGTCAGGCACCCTACCGGGCACTTCAACTTTTTAATCTTTGGAATGGTCCTCTGTGATTTTTGTTCAGGGACCTCTTGGCTAAACCGGTATGGCATTTCCCAGAACTTCTTTTGTCGGTTTCCAGATTAGAGTTGGCCAACAGCGAACTCTGTGAGAGATTCAGAGGGGTGAAATGAAGCCACAGCTAGGAAGCTCAGAAGGTCATGGTGGTCAGATGCTGTAAGAAACAGATGCAGAGGTGGGGTCTGGTTTGTCTCTACCTGTATCACTCCTTCCCCCCCCGATTCCAAGTTCAGCTCTTCCTTCTGACTCCCAGCCCTGTTGACCGAAGCAACTCCAGGTTTACTGTCAGACTCTTGGCTACAAACTCACAAAGGCCTGTAGCCAGGAAGGCACTAGAAGATGAGCAACAGCCTTCTCCCTCAGACTTCTACACCGGTCCTGACACTGGTCTGACTCCAGATGCAGGATATGCTTGGTTTCCAAATTTTCCAAATTTTCCTGAAAACTCTGACACATTCACCTGTGGCAGTGCTCCAAGATTATTTTCAATCACTCCAAGAAGGCTGGTTGGTGATTTCCCCTGATCTTTCACTGTTCTTTGGGCCCTTTCTTCACTAGCCCCTCCCCCCAGCAATTCTGTAAGTGGAAGTCCTCTACTAAATTCCATATTCCATAGCACTCAGAGGTGGTGATGCTTTCCTCATTCTGCTCTTTTATTATATTTGATTGCTGTCAGACATCATTCTTAGACCATATCAGCTCAAACCCCTCCAGAATCCTTTGAACTGAAATGGATATTGATGTTAACCTCTTAATTTTTTATGCACATTCCTTATTAAAACATCCACATAAAAGCTCAGTCAGCACTTTTTTATTGAAATTGTCACAAGACCTATCATGTCAACTCAATGTTACCTTTATAAAGTCTCACATGAGAAATGTGTCATTATTTATTGCCAGTTCAGACCTCATTTCTTCTAAAGCATTGCTACACTTCTTCCTTCTTGGGACACTCATTGGTTTCAGTTTTTGCCCTGGCTTCCACGAGGCTCAAAGACATATACGATGCTGAGTTACTGGAACTATCTTAACTCCTGATATATTTGGTTATTCTTCTCTTTCATGCATTTTAAGATTTTATTTATTTATTTGACAGACAGAGATCACAAGTAGGCAGAGAGGCAGACAGAGAGAGAGGGGGAAGCAGGCTCCCCGCCGAGCAGAGAGCCCGATGCGGGGCTCAATCCCAGGACCCTCGGACCATGACCCGAGCCGAAAGCAGAGGCTTTAACCCACTGAGCCACCCAGGCACCCCTCTTTTATGCATTTAATTATTTCTATTTTATTACTCTTGGAGTACACTTGCTCTTTAATTTGTGTCAAATAGAAAGTGGTGGAGACGGGGCAAGAGACTATCAAGATCTGCTTATTCAGTGTCTACCCAGTGTCATCTGGCCTTGACCCTCTCCACGTCATTCTATCCTATTTTTTCTCCCATTTCACATACAAGGAAACTGAGATTCAGATAGATTATGGGGCATGACATGATTAATGACAGAACAGGGGCCCGAGTGCCCTTGACTCATTCTGTCCACCTTGTGTCAGGCTGTGTACTGGCTGAAAGAGTCAGCTATAAACACATGAGGCACCATGAAACAACAAATAAGCATCTCTTCACCTGACTTGAGAACCTAGACATGGGCCCCTTCTTTGTCAAGCCGAGAACTTTCTGAGTATAAATGAAACATGAAGCAAACATGTCACAAAATGGAAGTTGGTGACTTGGTACTGCAGGTAATAAAATTGAAGGTGTGGGGGTGACTGGGTGGCTCAGTCCGTCTACCTTCAGCTCAGGTCATGATCCCAGGGTCCTGGAATCGAGTCCTACATCAGGCTCCCTGCTCAGTGGGGTATCTGCTTCTCCTTCTCCATCTTCCTTCCCCCCCCGCCGCAGCTTATGCTTTCTTTCTCTCTCTCTCCTCAAATAAATAAATAAAATCTTAAAAATATTTAAAATTGAGGGTAGTGAAGCTGATGATGATGGTGGTAAAGACGATGTACCATTCTAGTGCAAAGGAAAATTGTGATTATTTTCAATCACTTTACTCCCTCATTGTGTATGTTTTCTTTTTTTTAAATTTAATTTAATTTAATTTTTTTCAATGTTCCAAAATTCATTGTTTATGCACCACACCAGTGCTCCATGCAATACATCCCCTTCTTAATACCCACCACCAGGCTCACCGAAGAGGGTGTATCTTTTCAACAGGTGCCACATAAGGGCACCTGGGTGGCTCAATCAGTTAGGCATCTGCCTTGGCTCAGGTCATGATCTCAGGGTCCTAGGATCAAGCCCCATGTTGGGCTTCCCGTTCAGCGAGGAGCCTGCTTCTCCCTTCCCTTCTGCCCCTCTCCCACTCATTCTCTCTCTCTCAGATAAATAAATAAATAAACTTGTAAAAAAAAAAAAGAGGTTCAGCATAGAGTTCTTACACCTTGATTCACAGGTTCTTTTCTGGATGGAATATATTCCTTGACTACAAAAATCACGTAAAATAGCTAAGACGATTAATTGAGTGCTCACTGCAATGTCAGGCACTGTTCAAGGCACTTCACATATGTTAACTCATTTCATATTTAAAATAGGTATTTTCCTTATCCCCATTTTACATATGCTAAAACTGAGGCACAAAGAGGTTAAGTTACTGCCCTGCCTGAGATCCCAGAGCTATTTAAGTGGGAGAGCCAGAATTCAAACCCAGAGAGTGTAGCCCTCAAGTCTGTGCTTTTTGTACCTCTGATTTTGTACCTCATTCCCTATTCGGTGACCTGGGAAAATAGCATGCACTTTTAGTTAAAGAGATTTGGATTCAAATCTGGATTCCAAAACTTCCTAGCTATGTGACCTTGAGCAAGTTACTCTCTTTATGTTTCAGTTTCCCTGAGGTTCTCCTGAGTGCCAAGTGATTGGATTCTTATCAATCATTTACTTTCTTGTTTACTTACTTAGTTGTGAGCTTAGAACTCAGCTAGATGCTATGAGCCAAAAAGTAAACCACCATTCCAGAGTTTTGCTCATGGACACAAGCATAAACATGCTCAAAGTACTTGCTTAATTCAAAAGAGTTTCCTGCAGCTGGTCCTCAGACATTCCAGCTTCCCATAACAAGACAAGAAAGGCTATTATTGAAGAAACTCATCACTTTTGCTCTTGACTTTGTCCTGGGAACTCAGTGCTCCCGTTTTTTTTTTGTTTTTTTTTTTTGTTTGTTTTAAAGATTTTATTTGTTTGACAAGAGAGAGATACAGTGAGAAAGGGAACACAAGCAGGGGAGTAGGAGAGGGAGAAGCAGGGTCGCCGTGGAGCAAGAAGCCCAATGCCGGGCTCCATCCCAGGACTCTGGGATCATGTCCTGAGCCAAAGGCAGACGCTTAATGACTGAACCACCCAGGCGCCCCAGTGCTCCTGTTCTTAGAGAATTTTCTTTATTTCATTCCTTCAGCAATGTTAGCTCCTTTGAAAATCTACCATCTATATTCACCCTTAGAAATCAAGTAATGCATCCCAAGACCTTCACTGAGACCTGGACACTATGAATTTTCAGAAGACTAGTGCATGACTGATGTGTGGCAGGGCAAGAAGGATGTCAGCTCACATCCCTGCATTAATGTCATCAAGAAACTAGCTCCCTGGCTGAAAGTAGCTTCCTACAAGTGCTAGTACTTGGAAGATATGAGAGGCTATGTGTTGGCTCTGGGCAAGGGGAAGGCAGCAATTCCGAGACAGACTGTGGCCGTTCTTTTTTTCCCCCTTTCCTTGAATTTGTTGGCAATAAGGTGTATGATACGGATCACCCAGCCTGATCAAAGTCCCAGGTTGCTAGATAATCTCCAGCATTTATGAAGGCAACACCACATGTTCCATGAAGAAAAGCCACAGGACAAAGAAGGCAATTATTTCAGGTGACCGACTTCTGCCCCAGTCTGTGTAGTCACCGAGGCTTTCCAGATCAAGGGAGGGCAAATGAAAGAGAAAGGCTTTCATGAAGCTGCAGTCTGACGCCCCTGGGTTCCTGCTCAGTTGTCCAGAATTGAGCAGCCGACAGCAGACCTGGTTGCTTCCAGCCCCAGCGTCCTTCAGACAGAGTCTCAATCAAGGCCAGGGTCTTTATTCATTAAACAAGGGATCATCTTATCCATAGTGTGCTTTCCAAGCATGCAGCTCTGGAACACCAATCCCTACTGGGGTGTGGGTGAGGGGGAGTTCTCAGAATGGAGTCTGAAAATTCAGGCAATCCTGCTCAAACTCTCCCCTTCTTTCTAGGGTTTCTTTTTGCTCGCCCATCTGGACCCACCCTGGCAGTTTAGCATGGAGGGCGTGGTCTCGGTCGAAACGGCACTCCCACTGGCTGCTTCTGGGAAGAGAGTGGACCTGGCCACACCCCCGGAGGAGGCCGCGCTGCAAGAGCTGGGATTGAGTGGCAGGTGGGAAAGCAAGTGCTGTTCTCTGAGTAGGGGGCTAGAATTTGGGGAGAAGCGGGGGAGACAGGGTTGTTTAGCTGGTGTGTGTTGGAGGAGGAAGGAGGCAAAAACAGTGCTTTTTATACTGTGCAGTCACTCAACAGATGATTGTAGAATTGAATGGAGCCCCTAAACTTTTCTCACTGGAATATAAGGGGGACTGTGAGGGAGATGAGACTTTTTAAAGTGAAGGGTGGGGGAGGGGAGATGCCTGGGTGGCCTAATAGGTTAAGCATTCAAAGCTTAGGCTGCTATCTCAGGGTGGTGAGATGGAGGCCTGCCTGGGGCTTGGCGTGCTAGCTCTGAGTCTCCTTAAGACTCCCTCTCCCTCACCCCACCTCTCAAATAAATAAACCTTAAAAGAAAAATAAAAAAAAAAAACAAAGACAGAATCTTTGTTTAGAATCACTGGAGTCTGGTGGACTCAAATCTGCCAATTAGAATTGTTCTGCATCCTCTTGGGATTTGGGAACATGTAAACCCCTCTTAATTTGATATTTGGTTAAATATTGCAAGCGGCAGGCTCTTCAGACATAAACACAGAGCAACCACAAAGACCTATTTAACATCCTGATTATATGATTTTCTTCATTTAATCTTAACAACTGTTCGTGTTGGTCATTATTGTCACACTTTCTGGATGACAAAACTGAGGCCCAAGGAGAGCTTTACAGCAAGCAGCAGCATGTATCTGAAAATGAGGTTTCCAGGTCTCCAAACTCAGATCCAGGCTTTACCTTAAAGCCTCAATTTCTGTAGAGCACAGCAAGCAATACTGAAATGGGAAAACTGAAAAATAAGCTTCATTGCATCCTGAAAGCCAATAAACTGATCACAATTATTTGTTTAGGATTCTATAGAGTACATACTGTTCCCCATGGGGGAGGCACCCAGGGGAAGCATTAGCCATAGTCTGTCCAGACTCCTAGGAGTCTAATATCTAGTTGGGAGGACAAAGCGTGGACCTGTGGCAAGATAACCACTGATTGAAGTTAGAGAGTGCTATATGTCAAATCAGTGCAGAGGGGGATTGAAAAATATGAGGGCTTCTTGTGGGAGGCAAACTTGATGAAAGCTGGGAAGGCAAGCAAGGATTTAGTGGGAGAAGTTTGTTCCAGGGGGTGATATCAGTATAGGAGTAATGATGTGACTGATGACTAAAGGAGACAACAGTTAAGAACTGAGGTTTTAGGGATGCATGGGAAGCTCAGTCCATTAAGCATCTGACTCTTCATTTCAGTTCAGGTCATGATCTCAGGGTTGTGAGATTGAGCCCTGCATCAGGCTCCATACAGGATGTAGAGCCTGCTTCTCTCTTCCTCTGTCCCTCCCTGCTCATTCACTCTCTCAAAACAAAACAAAACGAAAAAACTTGAGGATGTAATGAGGCTTGAAATGGAGAGTGGGCCAGGTTATGGGTAGGCACTGAATGCCTAGGAAAGTTAACTTTCATCCTGCTCTACAAAAGTACTCATTTATACACCCTATCAGCAAAATATTTTGAGTTGTACTTAACTTGTATATGTCTATGTAGGGGCCTCCCAAGATGGGCTGCTTTGGTATGGACATTATTTTGAGTTAAAAGCAATCAAAACCCAGCAGACTCAGGAAAAACTCTTTACCTCCACTTTAGCTGCCTACTTGTAGCCAGAAGAGAGATATTAACAGAGATTCTTCTTTCTTTACCTAAGAAACTTACCAGCATCATAGGACAACCTTTGTTTTCCAAATATCTCCTCTCACCTTCCTGCTAATGGTCTTTCTCTCCTTTGTGTCCTTGGACCCCTACCCCTCTCTTTAGCTCATAAAGAGCATCATGTCTCACTAGCTTTGGAATTTCCCTATGCACACCATTATATTTTATTTTCTCCTGTTAATCTGCTTTGTGTCAGTTTGATTCTTAATCCAACTAGAAGGACCTTGAAGAGCAGAAGAAATTCTTCCCCCCAATATATATATATTGGGGGGAATTCATATATATGAATTCATATATATGAATATATATATATACATATATATATATATATGAATGCCATGCGGCTTGATCCCATGACCTGAGATCATGACCTTAGCCAAAGTCAGATGTTTAACAAACTGAGCCATGCAGGTGCCCCATATGTAGTTATATGTACCAACACATCATGCATGTTATGAAATGTACCCCAATATAGTAGTTAGAAGTAATGAATTAAGATGAAACAGTTTTAAATGTCTTGACAATTGAAGTAGCCAAAATACACTTAAGCTGATGTTCATTGTTATGAAAAAGTGATTCAAATCCATTTTTTAAATAGTCTCCTATTTGGTATTTTTTTTTCTTTTAGGGTCCTAATTTTATACTATTGGTTTGAAAGTTAAACATTCTATTTCTATTCCTTAGGGGTTTACTCCTAACATATTTTTTGAAAATATTTTATTTATTTATTTCACAGAGGGAGAGAGCAAGCACAAGGAGGGAGAGCAGCAGGTGGAGGGAGAAGCAGGCTCCCCACTGAGCAGGGAGCCCAGTGCGGGGCTCCATCCAAGGACCCTGGGATCATGACTTGAGCCAAAGGCAGACGCTTAACCAACTGAGCCACCCAGGTTCCCCTACTCCTAACATATTAAGACCAACTGCTAAGGTGTCTGAAGCTGATGGTCATTGCTGTGGGGGAACAAAGAAGAATAAAAAACTTTGGTTTTTCCCTCATTCTATCTCCAGCCATACTGGGATAATCTGTAATTTGGGTTGAATGTTCTTACAAATATACTTAATTATTAATTATTTAATCAACAGTAAACATTACATACCCTAACTTTCCATAGGCCATGGCTTTGTCCTGGACTAATTTCTTTCTTTCTTGGAGAAAGTCTCAGGAAAGTGGATTTCATTTGTGTATGTGTGTGCTATTCTCCCAGAGACCTATGGGTCTGAGAATTTCGGTATCTTGCCCTTACAATCAAATTGTGGTTTTGCTGAATATAAGTTTTATTTCTAGTTGAAAGGTGCTATTCCATCATCCTAGATTTTCAGACAATATTTCTTTGTGATACAAAAACCTGTGCTCATATTTACTGAATTATTTTTGAAACAGCCTTAGGAAAATCAGTTGGTTTTAATACATGTAACTGAGGAATGATACCAATAATAATATGTTTCAGCATCCTAAAACATCCTTTAGCAGCCAGAACATTTTTCACATCTTAATATTTTTGCCATTTCTATTGCCTTAAAAATAAAGAAAATGACATGAAATTATACTATCTATGAGGATACTATTTTTGTGGTTTGATATATCTACAACTAAAGAGATCTGGAAAATAAAACAATCATATGTGGCTCTTTAGCACAGAGTGGCAACTCCTGAGATTTAATCTACCCACCGATTTGTGTAATTATAATGAAATATATTGGATACAAAGTATCCAACTAAGTTATTTTGAAAAATGCACAATGATTTCAGTATCATTTGTGTCAGTTGGTTGCACCAATACCTGTTAGTCTAATTGTACATCTGCACATTTGCAAGTTACTGTGAAATTGATTAAGTGATACAGTTTGTGTTTTTGAAGGAATATTTTTCTTGATTTGAGGTATGGGAAAATAATGTCATTGTAAATGCCACATTCTTTATTGCTTTATAGTAAGTAACATATTTGATCCTTAGATCCAAGAAATTATAGAATCATGCTTTATGTCATAATATCTCACCTCTGAGGAATCAGTTAAAATTGTTTTCTTTTGCTTTGTTTCTTGGCTGTTATATCCTGTAATGCCTAGATGTCTCTAACTGTCCGATGAGATTTATATTATTCACTACTCTTTGGTTGTGTAGAGTGTCATGAAGGCTATAATCATTTCATGTGTAATTTTTAACATGTAACTGTTCACACACACATACACTCTCTCTCTCTCTCTCTCTCTCTCTCTTCCAGAGCTGATTCAGTCATTTCATTTGGAAAAGTATCTTAAATTTCTTGATGGAAATTTAGCTTTTAATAAAATAAGACAGTTTCCATAAATTTGTGGGTGTTTTAGGACAGACTCTTAGAAACAGACCAAGAGAGAAGTATTCACATGTAAGTGATTTATTGAGGACCTGCTCCCCAGACACTGAGGGGGGAATAAAGGAAGCAGGACAAGGAAGGGGGGATGTAGGTGAAACAGGTGTGTAATTTCAGGTAAATCTCCATCTGGTCCCTCAGGGAGCTCTGGAAGGTAAATTACATTTCAGAATTTATCTCAACTGGAAGCAAAGGAGTTGTGCTTTGTATACCCAGCTCGGGGTATACAAACTTTGTATACCCAGCGCGGGATATACAAACTCTCAGGTGCCTCCAACAGCCTGTATAAACAAAGCAGCTCTACTAGCCTAAGGACAGTTACTGAAGGGAAGCACAAGGCTGGCTTTAGAAGTAAAAAAACAATCAAACAAACAAAAAAAAAAACCACCAAAGCAGAAGAGGGTCTTACAGAAAGGGTCAAAATTGTGGTCCTGGGGCTCTGAGCAGAGAGCATTGACTATACTTTGCTATCCGTGAGTCCTGATTTCCATCCTTTTCTGCCTTTGGGCCTCTTTTTTTTTTAGAGTGCACACCAAAGTTCCAATCCCTTCTGCATTTGGGACCTCGGTCTGGAGAAGGTCAGGAGGTGGATCCTTTTGTGTGCTTCTAAAATGAAACTTTTATTTCTTGTTCAGCCTCTCTCGTGATAAAGTTGCGGCTCAAGGAAATCAGTATTTTTATTCCAAATTCACAAACAAGGAGGACTCTGCACAAGCAGGTGAGTGATTCGCTTCTACAGACACAGCTAAACTAGAGGCAAACCCAATCTGATTCCCACGCCACTGATCCTTACACCGACTACAGCATTTTCTCTGGAACATTCAATCGAAGGCTGACCTCTCTACTTCTGATGTAAATGCATTCTTCCATATGATACACACCATAGATTTAGTGAGCATTTTAAAATGCTCACTCTTAAATGGAAACTGCCAAGCTAAGCTACGTAGTTACTCCTGAAAGTGGTAACTTTTCATGGTTCAAGCATTCTTGCTAATTAAACCCTAGATTGGCGGCTCACTCTTAAATTAAAGGTCTCACGCTGGTAGCCTACAGATGGGTTTAAACTATTTTGAATTAATTATCATATTTATAAATTGAGAGAATTTACATCCATTTTTGGATTTCTGACATCTTTGCAAAAATTAGATGAGCCAATAACTTTGTATCTACATTCTTCTGTGTCAACAGTTTGTTACAGAGAAGCATGGGCTGTTTCCTTTGGCTGTGCTCTTGAATTTGCCAGTCTACCCTTTAGCTCCTTTCTGTTACCTGCTTGGTCCCTATAGCCACTTACCCTTTCTGCTCTAGCAAGGTTTAAACTTATGAGAGGAGAGATAAGTAATTTTGAGGGTCTTGCACTTTCGTTTCTGCTGTTAAGGAACTTACAATGGTGAATAACTTAATGAAGTAAACAGATTGGAGAAAGCTTTGTTGTCAGTTCTTGGAAATTTTCTTCATTCTCCATCATTCAAGGATTAGGTCCTTTATGAATGGCTTTGTCTACTGGATATGCTTTTTTCTGGCCCTCCTGAGCTACATTATTCTTAAGCATTTGATTGCTAACATCCTCTATAGGAGATAGAAGGGACCATACAAGAAACATAAAAAAAAACATTTGGTGTGGAAGCAAATCTGAAACTAACCAGTTAAATTAAAATTGTCTGTAACATTTTACATTGTCTGTAAATTTGTCTGTAACATTACTTTTTCTTCCTGCTACTTCTCCATTCCTTAATACATGCGAGGAGTTTTCTCTCCGTATATTAACTATTTTATTAATGCATTTTATTAACTATTTTATGAACACAAATGTCAGATTTTTGCATGCTCTTTGCTCAATGTGGGTTAAGTTCTTATATTTTCTCTGTGATGCAATGGGGAAAGGCATGGATTTAATATCTTAGAGATCTGCTGCTTTGCCTTTCGATCTGTAATCATCACTTTGTCATTAAATTTCCTAAGGTTTCAGCATCTTAGATGATCAAATGAGTAGGGTGGGAAGTTGGACAAGATAGTTAAGTTCTTCTAGATTTCAAAACCCACATGCTTGCTCCAATCTTCCAGGGTCACTTGAAAGCTTATCGCTCACGCCGTGCAATTTTCCTATATCTTGACGGTGAGATGCCCAGATCACAGGCAGCCATCCCTTGGAGGAGACATTGTCTCAGATAGCAGTAACTTAGAGGCTGGGAGAAGAAGGGCTAGGAATTCTCTTCTGTGATTGTACCATTTGAGGCTTCTTCTCATGGTGTAGTTCTTCAACCAAGATGCCACTCTACTGAGGTATTATCACATGGAGAATGATTAAAATGCAACTTAATATGCATCATACCCTAAAATATCCACTTTATTCCGAGGATCTTCCCAGTACAAGCGTGGGTGCCAGATAGTTGGCTGGAAGACATCAACACCTCTGCCAAGCCCCGGTCAGTTCATCACTCTCCCCCAACCAGAGTATAAGTGCAAAGAAGAAAGGAGTAATTCCGTGGAAAAAATAATGAACCTGAAAGTTATTTCATTTAAAAAGATGGAAAATGAAATCAATTTGGTGTTGCTTTAATTTTTGATGATTTACAGTGGTAGTTCTAACGCCCAGCAGGTACCATTTGACATTTTCATCTTCAGTGCTGTGAAAGGATTAACACTTACGGGTATTGATTTAAACGAGGATTTATACCAGGGCTGTCATTTTTATAGAAAGCACGATCAAAGAGATTAGAAAAAAATTGCCAAGCAGCCTGAGTCTAATCAATTGTAGAATACTTTCATTGGGAATTTGCAATTTTACCAAGCAGAAAGTTAACACGCAAGAGAAGCAATAGAAAATGAAATTCAGGGGCACCTGGGTGGCTCAGTGGATTAAAGCCTCTGCCTTCGGCTCAGGTCATGATCTCAGGGTCCTGGGATCGAGCCCCGCATCGGGCTCTCTGCTCAGTGGGGAGCCTGCTTCCCCCTCTCTCTCTGCCTGCCTCTCTGCCTACTTGTGATCTCTGTCTGTCAAATAAATAAATAAAATCTTTAAAAAAACAGAAAAAAGAAAATGAAATTCACATCGGGACTTAAGAAATGCAGCCCGGGCAAAACCAAACCACATTGCACAGTAAGACACAGGCTCTAGTTCAGTCTCACTCTGCTAATTTTCAATGGAATTGGAGAAAAATCTGTGAAAGACAGCATTTCAAAGCCCGCCCAAGTGGAGCAGACGCCCGCTGAAGGACTGAAGGAAACATGTATGATGGATTTCAAATTAGAATATTCAAAATGCTGCATTTGGGGAGAATTTTTCAGAGCTGAAGTCAAAATGAATCAACAAGGGGACATGACTTTTATTTGGTTTTGGTTGAGAAGGAGGAGCTAGGTGAGAATTGGTTGGAGGTCAGGAAGTCTGGTGCCAGTGAACTCAACTTGAGGTTCACTACTGAAACTGCATGCAAACCCCGGGAAAGGCAGAGAGAAAATTACTGTGGGGGAAGCATTTATTGCTAACTTCTGAATCAGAGCTCATCCGGCAACTGGCAGTATGACATGTGAACACTGAGACAAAAATCTCAAAAGGGATATCAATGGAGACTCTTGACATTCTAGCAAAGTGATGCCCAAACATGTCAGGTAATCTACTTTACTCGAAAAATTACCCAGAAAGGAGATTCTATTTACTATTGAACTAAATTCATCACAAATTAAGTGCACACTCGATGGCAGTGATTGTAAAAAGGGCTCAAGGTAAAAACATGATGGGAGGGCAGACACAGGATGAAGAACTTGATGGTGGATAATTGCAGAACAGAATGATGAGCTATGATCACGCAGAATGTCTAGGAGGGGATAGGCGGGTCAGAAGAGGAGATGGTTAAGTCTTTTAGGGAGGGAAGATGAAGGGGCATCAAGCCCAGCTTCTAAGGGGAGCTCATAAAGCAGAGCTTCGGAGAATAATTGGAAAGACAAGGGAGAGAAGAGCATTCCAGGTAGAGGGAACAGCAGGTGCGGAGACATGAGATCCTGGCACTGCATGATGGGGCTGAACTTGGGAGACGGTCCAGAGTTTGACTTTACTTATGGGGCAATGGGAAAAACCTTGGCCTGTTTTCGGAGTGGGTATGTGTGGTTTATGCACAGGTCAGCTGAGGAGAGTGACTGGTCAGAACCATGTTTTACGAAGGCGACCTGCTGCCTTTCTAGTCTCCACCACTTCAATCCATGCAATGGTCTTCTATGGGGTTCTTCTGTCTCCTTCTTGTCTTTGGAGTGTGAGCCTCTAGAAATGTCATGTTTCTGCTCCAACTAGTCAGTTGTTCCCCATGGCATTCAGAGAGAGCCTCTAACAGGCTTCAAGCCCATGACGGCTGCTCAAACTGCAACTCCCAGCGCTCAACAAAGACTCTCTGCTTCCTTTCTGACCCTTAAACATTCTGGTCTCAGGGCCTTTGCGCATACCATTTTCTCTTCCTGGAATGCTTTTCCCCAGGAGATCCCTGTGCTTACTCCCTCAGCTGATCTAGCTACTCAGAAGTCATCTCCTCAGAGATGTCTTCTCCAGCCATTTGTCATGCTCCATATGATTTTGACTGAATGGATAGATGGATGGGTGGATGGATGAGTAAACAGAGGCGGTAAAAATGGAGGTGGAGTGTCCCTTATGCAGTTTGGAAGAGATAACACAGCATGTGAGAATGAAGTCATAATGGGTGGTACTTGGTGATTACCTCAATATGGAGAAAATGGGTGTGGGGACCCTGGGGCCTTACAAGGGGTAGAGCATCCCTCCCAGGTTCTGGACTGTAGGACTGGATGGATACTGGAGTAAAGACACATTTTTGGAGGGAAGAGGGGATGGTCAGACAATAAATAACAAGAGCATTACATAGTTATAAGGTACATATTATACGCCAGGCCCTGGGTAATTATGTGTATTGTTCCAACTCTATGGCAGATGGATACACTTGTCATCAGCATTTTCAGGCTCAGAGAGATTAAGCAGCGTGCCCAAGATCACACAGCTAGTAAAACATAGAGATCCCTTAAACGCAAGTCTGTTTGATGCATTTCACATAAATTTAAATTACTTTGGCTACTGCCAGTAGTTTTAATTGTGCGAATCAACTGCCACAATCTAAATGAATGTTTCATACATGGGATGTAGCTGGTATTCTGAAAACACTACAAATAGACTGTTCCTGCTACTGTCTTGGAATTTTTAGGGAGAAGAGGCTCATATATGTTTTACTTGAATCCTTTATGCTATAGACTGAACTCATTCTGCATTGTGTGAAGCCCACATTACTATGACTATGAACTCGTCCACACAGGGCTTGCCAGGCTGCTGCCTATACGTGAAATGACCTGAGATACTGCAAACCCACGGGAACATGCCAGAATGTGAACGTCCACCCTGGAGTCATGTGATACGGCAGCTCAGAAATCCTTATGACACATGTTCTAAAACTGTCTCACTCTACACAACGCTCCTTAGTGAAGCAAAGGTAAGTGGAGTAATTCCGAGAGAAAGAGGAAATGAATAAAAGAATGAGGGCCTTGCAAACTGTGGAGAAAAGTCTCGACTCCTTTAGTGAAGATGCTGTGAAAATCTCTCTTAAGGACGCAGAGACCGGGACAAATCGTTAATGCACGGCAAGGTTGGGCGGCTGGACGCAGATGGGGAAACAAAGAACAAGAAGGCCATTTTCATAAATATTTTATTCACTGCCAAAACTCTGACCTTTTCTCCAAGCTACACCCCTTACAAACATATAAATGGTCAGTCATTTCCTATGAAATCACCTATCAAATCAAGGGGTAGTTGAGAATACTGCTTAGAATTTTTTTTTTCATGTAGGCAAAGAACATCAATTTTGCCTGGTGGACTAAAAAGTTTGCAGCTTCATTTCTCCCTCCCCCCTGTCCTTCTCTTTATTTTTAATTTGCATAAGACTCATCTTTAAATCTCTTTTATTAAAAAAAATCTCTTTTAATATGAAATGGAATACACATGCAGAAAAATGCATAAAACATAAACCCACCTTTTAACAAATTATTGTAAACACTCAAGGAACTGTCACACAAAGAAATAAAATGCAACCACTCCTTCTGCCCCTCCCAGCAGCATCCCTATCTGTCCCACCTAGACAAAGCCATGCTCTGGACATTTATGGTCATCAATTCCTTGCTTTGGACGTCTGGGTGGCTCAGTGGGTTAAGCCTCTACCTTCGGCTCCGGTCATGATCTCAGGGTCCTGGGATGGAGCCCCTCAGCATCGGGCTCTCTGCTCAGCAGGGAGCCTGCTTCCTCCTCTCTCTCTGCCTGCTGCTCTGCTTACTTGTGATCTCTGTCAAATAAATAAATAAAATCTTAAAAAAATTACTTGCTTTCCTTTTTAGTATGACCACCTAAGAATGCATCCCACAACTATAGTTTTGTTGGCTTTTTGAATTTTATGTCAATGGAATTATACTGGCCTTGCTTTTTTTTTTTTTTTTTTTTGGCTGAATGACAAATGTTGAAGATCCATCCATGTAGTGTATAACTTTCTTTCTTTCTTTCTTTCTTTCTTTCTTTCTTTCTTTCTTTCTCTTTCTTCTTCTTCTTCTTCTTCTTCTTCTTCTTCTTCTTCTTCTTCTTCTTTTTAAAGCAAGAGTCAGCAAACTTTCTCTGTAAAGGACAAGAAAGTAAATATTTTAGTCTTTTTGGGCCACATCAGTCTATCATGTATTTGCTATGGAAAAAGCAGGCTAACAGCAGGATTTGGCTCATGGGTCATACTGTGCTGACCCCCCCCCCATTTGATTAAACACTCAATTCTAACAACGAAGACCATTTTAATTATTCTCAATTTTTTTCACATTACAAATAATACTATTGTAATTATTACTGTCTTACACAATCATCACTTAAATTTACCCACAAATTTATCACTCTTTAATTTTCATATATTGTAGCTTATTCCTGTTGATTGTTTCTACTGACTTAATTTACAGTGTCTCGTCTTTCTGTGTGCCTGCTTCTCTTTGACGACATGCTAAACACTGTTTGAAAAATTATTTGTAGAAGTCATTTGCCGTATAGGATGACATATTTTTCCTCCAATGAAAATTTTCCAGGGACTTTTTCAGGTACCTCTGGGCATTAGCAATCTGGGATGATCTTAACCCAGTTTTTGGATTTGGAATTTTCTGGAGTATGCAGAAGAGTTGAAGCAAGGTTGAGGTCTCTGTTAAGACTGGTTGACTTTCATTTCACCCTTACTCTTAGAATCTTAGAGCAAAATATGAGGCTGTTTACTGGCAAGCTCCAAACTCTGGCACGTGTGGCCTGATGACAATTTCAAAAGTATAATTCAGATCGTCAGCCCTGTTTGAGGGTTGACAATTGTACTTAAGAAAAAGTGGTCTGGCCTACTGGTGTTACCTTTCAACCTTCTTTTACTTGATATCAGCCTAGTAGTTCCTTACTTTTAGTAGCTTAGGTGTTTTATGTATTTTTTCCCCTGCTTTTCTAGTTTGGGTAACATATTACTTGGTCATTCATGACTAGAAGCAGAAATCCTCCTAACTTACAAGTTTCATTTTTAAAAAGGGCACATTTTGGGGTGCCTGGGTGGCTCAGTGGGTTAAGCCTCTGCCTTCGGCTCAGGTCAAGATCTCAGGGTCCTGGGATGGAGCCCTGCATTGCGCTCTCTGCTCAGCAGGGAGCCTGCTTCCCCCTCTCTCTCTGCCTGAGAGAGAGAGAGAGAAATCTTTCTCTCTCTCTCTCTGTCAAATAAATAAATAAAATCTTTTAAAAATTTTTAAAAATTAAAAAAGGACACATTTTAAATGAGTTTCCACTAGGGAAAAGAATATTATAAAAAAAAAAAAAGGAAAGTCATTCGGATAGAATGAAGCCTGCAAAAACAAAAAATACAGTATTTCAAAATCTTTAACCATTTTCTATTTCCTTGTCTGTTCATAGGAAATTTCTAACCTATGAATTGTTTGTATTAATAATTTTTTCTTATCAAATCCAAGCCAATTCTGTTAGCACCTTTTAAAATTAATTTTTAAGCATAAATACAAAAGAGATTATGGCTAAATCCCCAAATTCTGATTATTCTATTTGTGGATTTTCCCCCCTTGCACTGCTTATGAATTCAAAGAAAGAATCTGATCCAATAAATGATTCATCTCACACCAATGAATACAAACACTGCTGCATCTTGTTCTGATTTATTTCCCAACAGAATTAAACTACACAGTGAACCTGAGATGCAGGCTAAACAACAGTGAGAAACCTCAACGTGTCGCCGCTTGTCACAGCTTCAAGGTGCTTGAGGAAAAGCTCAAAAGACCGCTCCGAATTTGAAAAGGAAACTGGTATGACAAATCAGCGACAACCTGATTTCCAAAGGAGCTGTCCAACTAGATATGGACTGTAGATTTCCTTGGCACTTGTCCTGGATAGGGCAGAGGAAAAGCACAGGGCATGGCTGATCATTAGTGTCGAATATTATGTTTAGATACACAAGGGAACAAATGTATTCATATCAATTTGCATCAAGTAAAAAAATACAAACAAAATAATAAGACCATGTTACCGAGAGGTATAAACATTTCATGGAGACTGGGGTGAAAAGGACAGAACAAGCGTGAGTTTTGTTCTCTTTCCCCTTCATGTGCTCTAAATTCATCTTTCCCTCTATTTTACCCAAGGGATCAATGATTTTTGGGTTATAATGGGAAAAGCTAGAGAAGAAAGGTTTCCACCTCACATTGGGCCTTTAATGCATCCAGACTGAACCAATGTTGTGGCTTAAAGTGCCAATTTGCTGGTAATAGAGTCCTTATGGCTTTTGCTGTGTGTGTTATGCAGCCAAATCAAGGACCGAGTGACTGTGGGAGCTTTAAGACTGTAATTGTTAAGCCTAAATAAAAATGTGCAGTATCTTTCTTGGTCAGCCAACTAAGTAGCAACTGTGGCTAATAGAGATTAGATTCAAAGTAAGAAGATACTCCCATTTGGGGACGTTTCTCAGTATGATTTTGGACAACTCATCTCCCTGTTCAGCATCCTCAACAAATGCTTAGCGAGAGCTTATTAATATTCTGTATCAGGACAGGACCAGATGTTGAAGACCATGGTCTGGGGGTCTGGCATTTAGAAGTTTACCAGTTAGCTGTGGGGGGTGATGTCGACTTTGCAGCCTGATGTCCTGCATTCGATTTTGTGTTCCACCACTTCCTAGCCAGGGAGACTGCGATAAGTTAATCCTGCCCAGGTCTCAGTTTCCCCATCTATAAAGTAGGGTGAATGTGGATTACCTTAGAGGACTGCTTTCAGAGTGACAGACTCATGTAAGCATGGCATAAATGCAGCTGTTGCTGCTGCTCTAATTGCCGTAATTGCTATTGTTATTATTAGTAATAGTATTAAGACAGTTGCACCAGAAATATAGCTATCAAGATAGGTAATAAATAATAAAGGCTCAGGGACAAGTACAAAAGAAAGATGCTACTTGAGAACCAAACCATCCATACCCACGCAGCTTAAAGCCTACATTAATATGATCTTCCTTTTCCACTATATTCATCAACATGCATCACTGTCTCAGGAAAGTCTTGCCCAGGAAATTATAAATAACTTGACTGATCGCTCCAGAAACTTTCTGAAAGACCCACCAACTCTTCAAAGAAACCACCAAACAATGTCTTACACCTCGCTTGCATCTTTGAACCTCATAAATTTGAACCCTCACTACAAATTCCTTACCCTGGTGTATCCACCACTCCTAAACTATATTCTGCTACTTAGCCATTCCTAACCAAGTCCATGACCCACCTCATTGAAAGATTCTCTTTATTTTTTTTATTAACATATAATGTATTATTTGTTTCTGGGGTACAGGTCTGTGATTCATCAGTCTTACACAATTCACAGCGCTCACCATAGCACATAACCCCGTGTCCATTCCCCAGCCACCTCATCCCTCCTACCTACCTCCTCCCCAGCAACCCTCAGTTTGTTTCCTGAGCTTAAGAGTCTTTTATGGTTTTTCTCCCTCTCTGCTTCTGTCTTGTTTCATTTTTCCCTCCCTTCCCCTACTATCCTCTGTCTTATTTCCCAAATTCCTCATATCAGTGAGGATCATATGATAATTGTCTTTCTCCAATTGAATTATTTCGCTTAGCGTAATACCCTCTAGTTCCATCCACATCATTGCAAATGGCAAGATTTCAGGGGTTTTGATGGCTGCATAGTATTCTAGTGTGTGTGTGTGTGTGTGTGTGTGTGTGTATCTCACACATCTTCTTATCCATTCTTCTGTTGATGGACATCTAGGCTCTTTCCATAGTTTGGCTATTGTGGACTTTGCTGCTATAAACATTGAGGTACATGTGCCCCTTCGGATCACTACGTTTGTATCTTTAGGGCAAATACCCAATTGTGTGATTGCTGGGTCACAGGGTAGCTCTATTTTCATCTTTTTGAGGAACCTCCCTACTGTTTTCCAGAATGGCTGCACCAGCTTGCATTCCCACCAACAGTGGAGGCGGGTTCCCCTTTTGAAAGACTCACTTCGTTTTTTTATTTTTTTATTTTAAAGATTTTGTTTATTTATTCGACAGAGAGATAGAGAAAGAGCACAAGTAGGCAGAGCAGCAGACAAAGGGAGAGGGAGAAGCAGGCTCTCCACTGAGCCAGGAGCCTGATGTGGGACTTGATCCCAGGACCCTGGGATCATGACTTGAGCTGAAGGCAGAGGCTTAACCAACTGAGCCACCCAGGCGCCCCAAAAGACTCACTTTAAACTAGACTTCAAAATCTCACCTGAGCCCCTACTTTGCGTGGCCCTCTTAACACTGCTTCAATTCACTACAGAAGAGTAAACTCAGCTTTGTCTTAGCAATAGGTTGTTCTGGAGATATCTTCAGGAACAAGCATTTCACATACTGGAAGGAAAAATGGGAAAGAGGAATTTATTTTGTGTTACTAACAGTGAACACTGTGCTTTTTTTAGTCCCAGGAATTGCTCAGCAGGGACAAGATGAAAATCTGAAATGACTGAAAACATGAGTGCACCATTCCCTGATGAATGTAAAGTGTGACTCAGGTCATTTTTTTAAAAGATTTAATTATTTATTTTAGAGAGAAAGAGAGAGCACATGAGTGGGGAGAGGGACAGAGGGAGAGGGAGAGAATCTCAAGCAGACTCCCTGCTGAGTGCAGATCCTGACAGGGAGCTCGATCGCACCACCATGAGATCATGTCCTAAGCCAAAATCACAAGTCAGACACTTAACTAACTGAGCCACCCAGGCCCCCCTGTGACTCAAGTCATTTAAAATATTAATTAAATTAATGTCGGGAAAGTTAATATATATTGAGCATTTATTATGAGCTAGGCATCACCCAGAGTTCCTATTAAAGGGTGATTTTTTTAACAAGTAAAATCATGACCATTCTACAATTAAAAATGAGCACACGTCAAAGATTTATTTAATTGACAGCTTATCTCCACCTTCCATTTTCTGTGAGCTATTTCACAACTCTGTAAATTGTAGAAAACTGCTAGTAATACAGATGATTCTTGTTGATGATATGCAAATCGAGGCCAGTGGAATGCAGTTGATTAATGCCTTGTGGATATTGATCAGTTTTGCATCTGGTCATAAATTTTTCTTGTTTCTTTTCTGTAAGTATACGTGTGTAATGCTTTGGATGCTCCAATGAATGGGCTGTAACATCTTGTCAAACTGTTCTCCAAAGTGATTAGACCATTTTGCATTCCCACCATCAGTGTATGAGGGTCCCAGTTCCTCCACATCTTTGCTAACACTTGGCATGGTCAGTCTTTTCGGTTTTAGTAATTTTAATAGGTGTGTAGGAACATCTCAATGTGGTATTAATCTGTATCTTCATAATAATGATGATTTTGAGCATCTTTTCATGGATTTATATGCCATCTATATATCCTCTTTGCTAAGGTGTCCATTCAAATCTTTTGCCCACTTTTATTGGGTTGTTTATTTTCAGATTATTGAGTTTTTAAAGTTGTTTATGTGGCTTAGACACAAGTCCTTCGTCAGTCATATTCTTTGCAAATGTGTTCTCCCACTTTGTAATCTCTCTTTTTATTCTCTGATTAATGTCTTTCACAGAACAGACATGTTTAATTTTGATTAAGTTCCATTTACCAATTTGTTCTTTCATGAATGATGCTTTTGTTGTTACATATATAAGAAATCTTTGCCTAAACCAAGATGCAAATATTTTCTTCTATGTTTTCTTTTTTGTAGCTTTGGGTTGCTTATAGAAGTTTATGCTACCCTTTGAGCTAATTTTTCTATATTTTGCCAGGTACAAATCACAGGTACGGATATCCAATTATTACAGCCCCTCTTTAGTGAAAAGACTATCCTTTCTTCACTGAGGTTCCGTTTTATAAGACAAAGAGTTCTGGAACTGGATGGTGGTAATTGTAGCACAATGTTAGGAATATATTTAATACCACTGAATTGTACCCTTAAAATGGTTAAGATGGTGAAGTTTATCTATATATAGATGCCACCATTAAATAAATGGATCTGTAATAATAATAATAATAATCTGTAATCTAAATGATCTGTAATAGGGGCACCTGGGTAGCTCAGTGGGTTAAAACCTCTGCCTTCGGCTCAGGTCATGATCCTAGGATCCTGGGATTGAGCCCCTCATCAGGCTCTCTGCTCAGCGGGGAGCCTGCTTCCCTTCCTCTCTCTCTCTGCCTGCCTCTCTGCCTACTTGTGATCTCTGTCTATCACATAAATAAATAAAAATCTTTAAAAAAATGATCTGGAATAATCAGATATCTTTAATATGGGCGTATTCAGGTTATTTATTTCTCTTTGAGATTTGGTAGCTTGTTTATCTTTCAAGGAATTCTTCCATTATAACTGTTTTTAATTTATTAACATAGCTGTTATTAATTTATTAACATAACTTTTAAAAAATAACATTACTTTGGTTATCTTTTAAACATCGGTAGAATATGTGGTGATGTTGCCTCCCTCATTTCTCATGTTGGTAATTTGTATCTTTTCCCTCCCAAATCAGTCTGGCTATATCTTAACCAATTTTAACCATCTGGATGAACCAACTTTTGGTGTCATTCATTTCCACTGTTGTTTTCCCATTTTCTGTTGCCTTCGTTTCTACTCTGATCTTTATTATTTTCTTTTCTTCTGTTGACTTGGAGTTTCATTTGTCCTTTTTAAAATTAGTTTCTTGAAGAAGAAGCTGAAGTCATTTATTTGAGGGTGTTTTTTTTTTTTTCCGAGTTAGGCATTTACTGTTGTAAATTTCCCCCTAAGAACTGCCTTATCAACTACTCAAATTCTGAGATGTGTATATTTTCATTCAATTCATATTCTTTTTAATTTCCCTTTTGATTTATTCTTTGACCAGTTAGTTTAGAATTTTGTTACCTAATTTCCAACTATTGGAGCATTTTTCTCAATGATTTTCTGTTATGGGTTTCTAATTTAATTCTGGGATGGACAAAGAATGTATTTTGTACAACTTGAGTACTTTCTCTGTTTTCTTGTTCTATTAATAAAGAGATTGAAATCTCTGATTATGACTGTGGATTTATCTATTTCTTTGTGGTTCTCAGCTTTTGCATCATTTAATTTTGAAGTTCTTTTATTAGGTACATACATGTATATGATCATTATGCTTTCTCGATGAGCTGATCTTTTTATTATTTGAAACTATCTTTATCTCTGGTAATATGTTTTGCCCTGAAATCCACTTTGTCTCAGATTAATAATGTCTCTTCAGCTTTGTTTTGTTTTGTTTGTTTTTTGGCTAGTGTGATGGACACACTCAAGATAATCCTCACTGTCATGCCTTTGTTTAATGCCCTCCCCATGTGTGCTCCTGGAAACTGTGACTTGTTTCTAACCAGTAGAATATGGAAAAGGTAATGAGATGTCACTCCATTTTTCTGTTTGATTTTGGATAGTGTCTATTGCTGTGTGTTCAAGTATATCAATTTTTTTTCCTGCTAGTTCCAATCTGCTATTAATTTCATCCAGTATATTTTTCACTCAGACATTGTAGTTTTCATTTCTAGAACTTGAATTGGAATCTTGTCTTAAATTTTTTTCCATGTCCCTACTCAACTTTTGAACACATGGAATATATAATAATAATAATAGTAAAATAATAGTTTTGATGTCATTTTATGCTAATTTCAACACCAGGATCAGTTCTGGGTAACTTTCAATTGATTGATTTTTCTCTTTATAATAGATAATATTTTCCTGGACCTTTCCATGTCTGGTGATCTTTGATTGTATGAAAGGCAGTATAAATTTTATCTTGTTGGTGCTGGATATTTTAAATTTCTGTACAATTTCTTGAACTTTTTGTTGTATTATGTATCTCAGTTACTTGAAAACACTTATATCCTTTTGGGTCTCACTTTTCAGATTTTTTAGGCAAGGACAGAGCAGTTAATGTTTCTCTATGATTGGAGGAAAACCCTTCTAAGGCACATGACCCAATTCTTCTATGAATGATGATAATCACTAATTTGACTGGTAGGGAAAAGCACTATTCCTGGCCCTGAGTATGTTTTCTTCCCTGGCCTTAAAAAACTTCATGCATGTCCTGACTAATATCTGCTGAATATCCAGGTGGGACCCATTGCAGATCTCTGGGGTCCTCTGTGCTGAGCTCCCCTTCCTAGTACTCTGTCCTGAAAACTCTAGTTATCTTGGTCTTCCTGGGCTCTTAACCCATTTTCTAAGCCTAGGGAGTCTGCTGGCTTCCACCTTTGTTCTTCTTTACTGTGCCTTTCATGAAAACTCTCTCAAAGATGAGCAATTGTAGGGGAAATCTTATTTGTTTCCCATCTCTCAGAGATCATTGTCCTTCATTGCTTGCTGCCTAGTGTTCTGAAATTCATTGTTTATAAAAGTTACTTGTTTTTATTTTGTTTTGGTTTTGGTTATTTTAAGAAGATAAATTTGGTTCCTGTTACTCCCTCTTGACCTCTTGTTGTTTTGGGATGTGATTCTTATAAGAAAGATCAGTAAGTAATCAAAAGCAAAATGTGCCACACTTATTAATCTAGCTAGAAAAGAAGGGCCTCTGTATATATGAAATTCCTTGTAGCCTCCTTGTTTCTACGCCAACCTTGATTACTTTTCCTAATAACAAAAATCTGCAAGATCAAATGTGTTGGTAGCTCTATCAGTGGTTTGGACATTTTATGTTGTTTTAATATTGTCTCCAAGTTTGGGTTATTCATCTTTCCAAGAAAGATGGTCACCTCTTGCTCCAAGAAAATGAAAGAAGACCTGATAACATCAGAATTCTTAAAGGGTCTAGATGGTAGCTGAACACAGGCTATCTACTTTAATCACTTCTTAATTAATCGGGATATGGAGTGGAGAGAAAATACCGTAACACACACGTGCATGGGAGCTCACGTGTGCATGTATGTCTACATAAAAATCATAATAAACGTGTATCTTCAGATTTCAATTTACAGTCTCCCATCTTATTCCCTACCACTTTTATTTCAGATGCCCAAAGACATCCCTTCCCTCTTTATCAAAACATCTAAAACCTCTTTAAGGAAGTGTTGGTAGCTCAACATAAAAGGTGGTCACGGATGAAAAACATTACTGTGAAAGGTCAAGATTGCTGGGTCTGAGTCTGACTGGTTTAAGCAGCAGTATCTGTGGTCATTGTCTACCCTCTCCTATTACTCTCTTTCTCCTCTCCTGACAGATTCTGGACAGAATCTGTCTCACGCACTTCCCAGCGACTGTATACTTCCCTGAGCCCTGTGGACAAGCCCTTCTGCTTTAAAGTTGAAGAAGGAAGCAAAGTTTATCTTTCTTTTTCTCCTTAGCTAATTTTGATTTTAATAGGAACCTCTGTGGCTGTGTCTGCCCCTGAGATGGGGGTCCATCTAGACTCACTAGAAGGAGGGTGGACCCCTTTCTGCTCACGAGCTCTGAAGGGTACTTTGAGTGTGAGCAGGTCCTGTAACACCCTCAGGAGCTCTGGGTGGGGTCTCTGGTCTCTGGGGCACTGCGGAAGACTGATGCTATCTTGGAGGTGATTGACAGGAGTTTCTGTGGCCATTAATCCAAGAAACAAGCTGGCCTCTCCCACCTGTTTGCATTTGCCTGCAATGGACATCCAGTTAGCTGATTTTTTTTTTAAACTTTTTAGACAAGAAGACCTGCATCTGTCAAGTCCTATTATGCATGCCTGTGCATTCCAAGAGGCTTAAACAAATGAATAAACAAGCAAGAAAAAAACATTGAAGGAATTGCACAGAGCATAGAAACATGGCAAGATTTCTAAACAATCACAGGAAAGGGATATGTTGGAGAAATCCTTTCTATCTCCCCCTACTCATATTTGGATCTATGGGAAGTAAAGGTCAGTGTGTTCCAGTGCTGTTTTTAACACAACTCCTGGCTTTAATATGGAATACTCAGTGACACTTATGTGCTAGCTTATTTTTCTATCCCGAAATGGCTTTAGAGATTTCATGGTTCCTGTGGCAGAAGGCTTAGAGGATTCGCAATACCTCCTGTGGCTCTGTGACATCACTAGCCCTAGCTGTAATTTTGCATCTGTGTAACTACTTTGATGAAACAGTGATGGTTTTTATTCATTTCTCTCACAAGTGTCCCATAATTGGATTCCTGAATCCATGGGGCAGTTGGTATCCTGTAGTTGCCACCACTAACAGGCCCCTCCTTTTTGCAGTCTTACCTCACCAGGAGGATAGACAGGAGCATGAAACAGCCATCTGACTGCAGTGTGACCTGTCTATGGAGGGCTCCCAATGCTGCCGGTTCCCACCAGGTCCCTCCCACCTGGTCTAGGAGCCAAGGGAATGGACCTGATAGTGGCTGATGCCTCAGCCTTGGGTGGGACTCAAATGACACCATCACCAGAGTTCACATTTCATAGCCTGCTTTACTTTATGAAAAAAGAAAAAAAAAAGTGTGGACAGAAAGATCTCAGCAACAGAAGAGAAAGTTCAGAAACAGACCCAAATACATATGGGAATTTATACATAAAAAGATTAAAAAAAAAAAAAAAAGATGGGTCATTTATAGTAGTGTCAGGACTCCAGGATAGTTGTGTGGGAAAAACAATGAAGATTAGTCTATCTCTCACACTTAATACCAAAATGAATTCTAAAATAATCAGGTTTCAATGTGAAAAAATGAAGCCATTCATAATTGAATTAGAAGAAAGCATTTTTAAAAATAATCCTTGATGTGGAGGGACTCCTGGGTGGCTCTGTTGGTTGAGCTGCTGCCTTCGGCTCAGGTCATGATCCCAGGGTCCTGGGATCGAGTCCCACATCAGGCTCCTTACTCAGCAGGGAGCCTGCTTCTCTCTCCACCTCTGCCTACCGCTCTGCCTGCTTGTGCACTTGTGCTCTCTCTCTCTCTCTCTCTCTGACAAATAAATAAATAAATAAATAAATAAATAAATATAATCTTTATGTGGAAAAGACTTTCAAAGCATGAGTCCAGAGCCAGCAGCTACAGATAGCAGTTAACTACATAAACATTTTTCAAAATCTTCTAAGATAAAAATCTTATGGGACAAGCAGAGTAAAAGACAAATGATAAATAAAAACAAGTGAGTCAAAGAGTTAATTACCTGAACAAATGAAGATTCTTGGAAGTTATTAGGAAAAAATATCAATACTATGGCGGAGGATACAAATGGGTATTTCAGAAAAAAGAAACACAAATGACTCTTATGTAACAAGCCCATGGAATGCGTAAAAATAAAAATTAAAAATAAAACTACAATTAGAGGGGCGCCTGGTTGGCTCAGTGGGTTAAAGCCTCTGCTTTCAGCTCGGGTCATGAACCCAGGGTCTTGAGATTGAGCCCCACATTGGGCTCTCAGCTCAGCGGGGAGCCTGCTTCCTCCTCTCTCTGCCTGCCTCTCTGCCCACTTGTGATCTCCATCTGTCAAATAAATAAAAAAAAAACAAAGAAGCAAAAAACAGTCATTTAAAAACTACAACTAAAATACCATTTTTATTTTATAATCAAAGGATTTAATAACTTTGTGATCGCAAGCGTGTCCACATAGAGTAAACTTTGTATTTTGCTGCTGGGAGTATCAAATGACTCTGTCACTATGGGGAGCACTGGGCAACAGTAATAAAGATTACAAACGTACATATGTAGGCCAGCGTTCTCCTGGAATTTATGGTAGCGAATATACTCAATCATATGTATAATTTTTGTGGGTATAAATTAGTTTCCCATGGCTGCCATACCAAATTACCACCAACTTGGTGACTTAAAAAAAGAGAAGTTTATTTTCTCTCATTTCTAGAGGCCAGAAGTCCAAAATCAGCATCACTGGGCTGAAACAAAGGTGTTTCCTTTGTTTCAAACCCCCTGTTTGCCTCATCTGGAGGTTCTAGGGGAGAAGCCATTCCTTGCCCCTACAAGCTTCTGGCAGCCAGTGGTGTTCCTTGAGTCGTCGCCCTCTTAGTCCAATCTTTAATTTCAGTATCTAAGCTGCCTAAGCATTTCCGTCCACAAAATTCTCCCAATTTTCTAGGGTTAAGGTAACAATGATACAAAGCTGAGATCAAGATAAAAATTGGTGCCACCAGATCTCAGAAGAGAAGACAATAAGACATTGATTTTATGACAACTCAAGACTTGGGCCAGAATTCTACTACTTAAAGAGATTTGGTTCTGTGGAGAAGCTCCAGCAAGATCCAAACTGCAGGTGTCTAGAGCAGATAGTTCATGGCCACAGGGCCAGACACTGCACTATAGGTCTCCTGTGCTGAATTTAGTAATGTCGCAATGAAGCCAGGATTGGGTTTGCTCAAAGTTAGGGTGTTTTTGTGGCTCACTTCTTCATTATTAGGGACCGTGGTTTCTGCAGCAGATTTGGGCGGGCTGTCAAGAGAGAGGCTTTGCACAGAAGGGGCCTCTCTACTTGGACACAGAAAAGCAGTTGGAGATGGTCTCCCTCTCTTTCTCTTTCTCTCTCTCTCTCTTTTTCCCAATGTCAGAGTGGAATGAAAACTCCATTTATAGGAAGAGACTCAACTGAAATCAACAAACATAGATTTGTCCATGGCCGGGTGCATAAGCAAGAAGGGCTGGAGCGCAGATGGAGATGTAAGCAGATTCTGACTTCATGAAGAAGCTGCCCGGCACAGGGTGAGGAAGATGAGTAATTAACTGACCCAATGTGCTTGGTGTCACACGGAAGACCAATGAATAACCTCACAGAGAGTGGCGTGTCACACAAGCCAATGAAGGGAGCAGGGGAATTCCTACATGTTGGATAAAGTAGAGACACTAATGACAGTCCCTACAGTAACTGCAGGGACTATAACAAAGTGGGAGGAAGACAGGTTGACCTCCACATGCACTTTGGGGATTAACAGATCTCCAAAAATACCAGAACCCCAGGGTTGTGCATTCTTTTATCTGAAGCTCGATGCCCAGGTGATCTTGAGTCACAAAAGATAGTTGGTTGTTCCCCCTTGAAAAAATTGAAATGCTTAGCTCAGAAGGGCGTAATATACACCTGCGGATAGAGATCCTGTTAAAATGCAGATCCAGACACAATAGGTGTGGGTGGGGCCCGAGATGCTGGACGTCTAACGTGCTCCCGGGTGATGCTGACGCTGCTGGTCCCCAGACTGAGACTTGGAGCAGCAGGTCTTTCTATGACAGAAAGAGCCATTGGTGAAAACAATCTGTAGCCATTTCTCTGGCTTTTCCATTCCCACAGTGCAGTGTTTGCATGAAAGGAGTTGAGAATGGATTATAACCTGGAAAAATGTATTCTTCAAATCCACTTGCAAAACCCTGGACGTTGGAGAAGAGCTATGGGCTTGAAACTTGTACTTGGTGCCCAAACCCACAGACTTGCTCTGTCCCTCCACAGCGGGGCACTTCTCTCAGCCTGGCCTTGCCCCTCAATGAGAGTGCCATAGGTAGAAAGAGGAGGGGAATCGGATTTTTGCCTGAAGGCAGGAAGCAGCCTATGAAATCACATCACCCTAAGGTCTGTAATCCTTTCGACTGTGACAGTTCATTGTCACTTAGCAGAAATTGCTGGTTATGAATATTTAACAAATTTGCAATTAGCTCATCTACCAACATGATTACTGAAATGGAGTGAGCCATTGAATAAAGCCGCTAGGATTATGTACATAATGCTTTCTGATTACACATGCTTACACATCTGCTTTTGTGTTTCCCTCTCCTCTGGCACCATTTTTGCTAATTTTTATAAAACCACACACCACACCTCACTGCCTTCTATAGTCTCAGATGGAGCTAAGTAGGTAGAGGAAGACATTTTTCAGATTCTGGGTCAAAAATTTGGCTTTGAGCTTCCAAGGCAACAGCATCTCTGACATCTGATGCCTGGTTACCCTGAACTAGAATGCCGGGAATCTTTCCCGAATTCCTCACTACGTTTATCTGCTGTCCAATTGCCAAACTGCCCAACTTTGATTCTCCATTTCCAAAAAAGCGTTACATATTATCTGCTTGATTCATTCCAATTGGGCCGTGATGTCAATTAATTTAAAAAAAAAAAAAAAGCACTCCAAATCCACAGAGGAAGGAAGAGAGAAGAAATCTCTTGATTCAAAGTCAGGAACTCTTGCAACTCACTGGACACATGACCTTGTGCCTAAACCACCCCTCCCCCTATCTCCTGGACTCCATTCTCGGCTCTAAACTGAAGACAGTCATTAGGTTCTGGTATTTAATTATTAAGATCATAGGTTGTTCTCTCTATTCTGTTGCAAACAGCTTCCCGCTACTCCCTTGGAGAAATGAAAGAAAAAAAAAAGAAGAAAAGTAAAGGATTTACTCCTAAAGGAAGTAGTAGAGTAGGGCAGAGAATCATTTTCTTATTCTATGTAGGAAGCTTTTTCCTCTGGTGGTGAAAACAGCTAGTAGCAGCAACGTGGTATCACTTGTGCTTAATCCTGGAAACAAACAAAAAAAAAACCCATTGCACCACTCCAAACAGACACTATCACTATGCTTTGACTATTAATTGGTTCTGTTGTTAAAAGGTTTTTTTTTCCTAACTGTATTTCAAACTGTCATCAAGGCGGGGCAGATCATATTATCTCTGAGCTCTTTGCTGAATTGTGCTGTCTGCTTTGTTGATAGATCCCACACTCTGTTTTTCTTCACATTTTAGAAAATGATCTTGATTATTTCTGGCATGCGGCTTGGATTTCTAAACAATCACTGTTTCAGAAGTGCAAAAGACAATTGTGAATAGTATAAGAGTTATCAGAAGCTACTGATCATAATGGTCATTCTACTTTATAGAGGAGTGTAAGGGTTTTCTGTTTGCAAAATGCTTTCACATGCATGAGGTCACACATTTGGCTGATACTCACAGACACCTTCTGTTTCTTAGGATGGGCTTTTCCCCCCTTCTGTTGATGGGAGTCTAAGGCTTTGTGTTTGGAATCATCCCAGCACTGACTATACCCTGAGGACCAACCTGCTAGTCTCCCCCATTTCTCTCCTATTGCCTATCATTAGTCCTAAAAGTATATTTGAACATTTATTCATTATTCATTCATTCAGTCTTTCACCCAGTAACCATTAAGGCATCCATACTGGCAATTTGCTCCATTGTGGGGAAACAAAAATGCGACACCATTCCTAGCTCCGTGTAAGGGCGGTGTCAGCCAGGAAAGTCAAGGGCTGCAGGGGTAAGAGCCTTGCTGGAGGTAGTCCTGGACAAAGATCACCTGCCAGCCTGGTCTGACGTGGTCAGCAAATGCTTCCAGTGGGTAAGTCATTAGGTGTGTGTCCTTAGCCAGGAGAAGGGCTGGCGGATGGGAAGAAGGGTGTTTCAAAGAGAACTGAAAGGCAGAGATTTGGTACCCGCAAGAGCAGGGCCTGTAAGCAACAGCAACACAGCAATGCATTCTACAGATAACAGTTACTTGTTTAACTCTTTATTACGGGAATTAACAAATATACACTAAGTAGAGGGAATGGGATAACGAGGTCCTGCAGGCTTCAGTGATTGTGTTAAAGGAAAATGAAATTCGCATCTGCTGTTAGCTTCAGGGCGTCAGGAGACCACACAATGGAACAGAAGAGAGGACTCAGAAACAACAGGTCTGTGTTGACATAAAAACTTGACAAATGACAAAGCTAGCATTGCAGATTTGTGGGGGAAGAATAGAATATTCAATACAGAGTGATGTGATAATTAGCTGTGTGGAAAAAATAAATTTGGGTCCCTCCTCCACAATTATGTAAACATAGATTCAGGTTGGATTAAAGACAAAAAGCAAATCACTAAATTATTTTTTTAGAAACTGTAGAGAATATCTTCATGGATTTGGGGGTAGAGGAGGATTTCTTAGAATTAAAAAATCACAAACTTTTAAAAAAAAAGGGGGTAAATTCAACAATACTAGAACAAAATACTTAGGTTTGTTGTAGGCCAAAATGAGAAATGAAACATACAGCTCATAGTCCAAGGGAAAATCTCTGAAATGCGTATAATTAATGTAAATGATCAGGATTCAATTCCAGAATATATAAAACTCTTACGAAGTTTAATGACCCGATAGGAAAATCAGGTAATTACATGAGCAGTCAATTTTTAGAAGAAGAACGTCTGAACGCTTGAAAATACATTCAGTGTCACTAGTAATTAGGAAATTCAAATTAAAACCATAACGCTCTGAAGAAACCACAAGTGTTGGCGAGGATGCAGAGAAAAAGGAACCCTCGTGCACTGTTGGTGGGAATGTAAACTGGTACAGCCACTCTGGAAAACAGAATGGAGGCTCCTCAAAAAGTTAAAAATAGGATTACCTTATGATCCAGCAATTGCATTACTAGATATTTACTCGAAGAATACAAAAACACTACTTCAAAGGGATATGTGCACCCCTATGTATCCAGTAGCATTATTTACAATAGCCAAGATATGGAAGCAGCCCAAGTGTCCACCAATTGATGAATGGGCAAAGAAAATGTGGTATATATATATATAAATTATATACCATTATATGTATATTTATATTCCATCATATATACAATTCCATATATGTAGATATAAAATATTATTCAGCTATAAAAAAGGATGAACTGTTGTCATCTGCAATGACATGGAGAGAGCCAGAGAGTATAATGCTAAGTGACATTAAGTCAGTCAGAGAAAGACAAACACCATACGATTTCACTGCTATATGGAATCTAAGAAGCAAAACAAATGAGCAAAGGAGGAAAAAAAGAGAAAGAGACAAATCAAGAAACAGGCTCTTAACTATAGAAAACAAACTGCTAGTTACGGGGGGTGGGCGGGGGACAGGCCATGGGGATTAAGGAGGGCCCTTGTCAGGACGGGCATAGGGTGATGTGTGGAGTTGTTAAATCACTGTATCGTACACCTGAAATTAATATAATGCTATATATTAACTAACTGGAACTAAATTTAAAAAAAAAAACCACCATAATGCTCTAGGGTGGATTACTTAGCAAGATTCAATGGTGTTTTTAATGTTTTACATCTTAAGCTGGGTGGTGGGTACATGGTGTTCATTATACCTGTCTCTATACCTTATTGTTTATCTGAAGCATCATATATATGCCCCTAAGTGTGTATATATGCATATATATTTTATATACGTAAATGCATAGTATAAACATATATGGATATATGCGTATATATAAAGGTTATATACATAAATGTATAGTATAAATACGTATGCATATACACACACATATGTGTTATGTAATGTTGTATTTCATTAAATGAATTAGCACAAATCTTGCAGTGTTTGATTATCTGCCATGAGTACCTACAGAATTGCACTGTATGAGAACAGTGCAATTGAACTTGGTTCTTCCCCAGAACCAGTTGATGTAATTCTACAGGCGGGCTGATGGAGAGGAGGCGGAGAGACGGAGAGTATGCTCCGTGCCCTAACCCAGCGGGTGGTACGGAGGCCCACCACTAAACCTCTCTAGACCTCAGTTCCCTCACTGGAAAATTAAAGGCGTTCTGTGAAGGGCCCCTGGGCACTGCCTCTTGATTTACAATTCTATATTATGGCAGCCTTTCTCAAAGTGTGCTGGAAGGAATCCAGGAGATGCAAATCAGGATTCCTTGAGAACAGAGCTCTGTTATCAAACAAGTTGGAAATCATTTATCACGGTAATGCGCCGTTCTTGGGGGAGCGAGCGCGGATGCGCAGTACAGAGGCAGGGAAGGAAGAGAAACACTTGCTTGTGGGAGGGGAAAGCCAGGGATGAAGATCCAAGCACCTTGGGCATGTTCCCTTGTGCCACCCCACTTCTGGCTGGGGCGGGGGGGGGGGAGAGGCTGGGGGGGTGGGAGTCATTCACTTGGCAGACACGTATTCAAACCCTTTGTGCAGCCAGAGATAGAGACTGGAGAAGGGCCACGGACACCTTCCATTCAATGCTCCCCCAGTCCCCTCTTTGGGAAGCTCTCTTAGGTCAAGGCCATATATTGCTTTGGCCCATGAGAAGAAAACCCAGCTGGCAGGCCCTGCTTCCTGCTCCGAGCTTACCAGATGTAATTGAAATCAGGAGAGGCTCACACACAGCATGGGGGCCTTCCTTCATGAAGCTGGTAAACAGCTTCAGCCTGGCTTTTTGTTTTCTGCTGAAAGCAACTGCACAGTGAAGAGCTGTGTGTTCTTGGGCGTCTCGCTCGACCCACTCTGGGTTTCATATTCTCCTCTTTAAAAAGAGGGGATTTGGGGTGCCTGGGTGGCTCAGTGGGTTAAAGCCTCTGCCTTCGGCTCAGGTCATGATCCCAGGGTCCTGGGATCCAGTGCCACATCGGGCTCTCTGCTCAGCAGGAGGCCTGCTTCTCTGCCTGCCTCTCTGCCTACTTGTGATCTCTGTCAAATAAATAAATAAACAAAATCTTTAAAAACAAAAAGGAGGGGGAGGATTTGGTAAGACTATTTCCGAAGCTTTTCCTTGTTCATTCATTACCTAAGACATTTATGAACGTGGCCTTTCGAAGTCCTTTAGGACTTGGTTGAAGACACATCGGTGTAGAAGTATTCGACAAGGGAATGGTTTAGGAAGGCATTCATTCAACAGATAGGAGGACACAATGTGTGGATCACTGTTTTCAATGCTGGGGAGACAGTAGGGAAAAAAAATAGAGCCATTCCCTTCTCTTGTAAAGGTTACGTTTTAGTAGGAGGAGACCCTGATACTTAGAAATCTGTGAATGTCAGGTAGTGTTAAATGTTATATAAAATAATAAGGAATAAGGACACAGGGAATGTGGCCAGAGAGCGGCAGCTAGGGGTTATTTTGTGTGGGGAGTTCAGGGAAGACCTCTCTATGAAGGCGTCATTTGAGCAGAAAGTTAAATGTGGAGAAGGGTAGCCCCTCCTGGTGGGAAGAGTGCTCTAGGGAGAGGAACAGACATGTGCAAAGGCCCTGAGGTGGGTGTGTGTCTGGCCTGTACGAGGAACAGATTGGCAGTGGTAGGAGGATAGTGGCTGGAGATGAAATGACAGAGCTAGTGGGAAGTGTAGAAAATCCTGGATTTCATCCGGAGTAGGATGGCAAATCCAAAAAAGGAACCGAAAATAGAATTGACATGGTTTGAATTAAGTTTTAGAGAAAAGATTCCTCTGGCTGCTAGGAGGAGAGCAGTCTGTGGGGGGTAGGAACAGAGGGAGGGGAAAAAGGGACCCAACTGGAGGCTATTATACGATGGCCCATTCGAGGCACAGCTTGCAGCAGGCTTCAGGGCTAGACTTTGAAAAATCCTAGGGAAGGATGCCCACTGGGTCAGCCACAGCCAGAGTGGCAGGATCCTGTGACCAGCAGTTCCTCCTTGAAACCCGTGGCTCAGACAAGAGAACTGGTGCTCCAGAGGAAGTAGTGGGGGGAAAACAGAGGCTGTGCACTGCACCATTGGAGAGAGATCAACAAAACTAAAAAAGGAAAGGGAAGAGAAGAGGAAGGGAGGGGAGGAGAGGGGAGGGGAGGAAGAAAAAAGAAACTCACCATGGGAATGAAGAGTGGAAGACTTGAAGAGCTCAAAATGATTTCCTCACACAATCTTGTAGTTTTTAAAACAAAGAACATCAGGTTATAATACATTAACACTTCCTGCGACATAATCAATACATTGATGTGCACTGATTACTTCTGTTCTGCATGAGGGAGGAGGCTTCCCTGCATGTTAAGACAGAAGGGATTAACAGTATCAAGCTGCTGGGGAGCCTGGGTGGCTCTGTGGGTTAAAACCTCTGCCTTCGGCTCAGGTCATGATCCCAGGGTCCTGGGATTGAGCCCCGCATTGGGCTCTCTGCTCAGTGGGGAGCCTGCTTCCTCCTCTCTCTCTCTCTGCCTGCCTCTCTGCCTACTTGTGATCGCTGTCTGTCAAATAAATAAATAAAATCTTAAAAAAAAAACAAAAACAAAAAACAGTATCAAGCTGCTTTTCATCCCTCCCTGAGTCTTGAAATGTTGCCACTTCTGGGCTTCAGAATGTCTATCTGATTTTTTGTTTCCTTTCTCACTGCTACCACCCCCTTTGGAAAACCCTTTTCCTTTCAGAGAAGGCAAACCCTATGGGACTCAGTCCACAAGGAGACCAATGACTGACTTAGCAAAAGAGGCAACTGATCACTTAGCACAGTGTCTGTGGGTCTGACCCCCACAGGGTTAGTTTTCTGGGCAGGGGTGGTGGGTGGAATTTGGGCTGTGGAAGGGGTGGAAACAGCACAGGGTTAAGCTTGGTGTGGCAGGACGGGGATGTTACGCTGGGCATGCTTGGTGGGATAAAATCTGCGACAGGATGCTGGGGCAAGGAGAGCAATTGAGAAGTTTCTGTGCTGGCTTGGCCCTGGGGAAAGGAACCCTCACTTTTGTAATGATAGGAAAAGACTAAAGGGGGAACAATCACAGGCACATTTCAGAAAACAAAACTAAGAGTTCCATTAAAAATGGAAGGAGACACAGCCTCCTCACCACACCATAGAAAGAAAACCAAAGGAGCCTGGTCAATCCATCAGTGTCGTCATATTTGATTTTCTAGCTTATATTGAGATGATGTACCAACTAGTGTTCTCAGTGCCTTATAGGTATTAGCTCACTGAATACCCCAAACAATCCATTTTGCAGATGTGAACACTGAGGCACAGAGAACTTACATAATGGAACTAGAATTGGAACCTGGGCAATGTGATTCCAAGGTCTTAACCAGGTTTATTCTCATGGAGGACTCTGATACTGACAATGTGCCTTTGGAGGCTCTCTTGCTTCATTTTTGAGACATGTTCATTACATATAACCCCTTCACTCCCTGATGGTTCACTGGATTGGAAATTGCAGACATTCTTTATAAACACAATAGACATTTCAAGTTGTGTGGCACCTCTCCTTCTATGATGAAACATTTATATTAACATGCATAAGACCACATGTCTGTTCAGGCATATTCACACACGCACACACATTTACACACACCCAGTATCAACTGGCAATTGAGGAAATTCTTTGGGTCACTAGGAGAGGGCTGGGTTCTATTTATCTCTCGACTTCATTGCTGGACTGTGACATCAAGCCAACCACTTGACCTCCTCTACCCATGGACTCCTACCCCTTCAAGCCACCATTCAGCAGTTGACGTTTCTCAGTTGGAGCTTCAGGAGAAGTGAGGGGCACAGCTTCCACAATCGTGCAGGTCTATGGCTCTGTAGCAAAGATAGCAGTGGCTGTGTTGGATTTGTGGCCCAGGTTAGACCCTTATCTGTAAATATGTTGAGTTATTGAAGACTCTAAGAGCTGCAGTGGAAGGCTCCTTTGGAGGAAATGCCAGCCCACTCAAATTTAGAGGCAAAACACCTGCATTTGGAGAAGCATAAGTAAACAGCAGGTGCCTTCCTGTTTCCTGAAAACTAAGTGCGACACTCGCCTCCGTTAGCTGGTTGCTTTTTGGTTTTGTTTCTTTTTGGGGGGCAGGTTTTAGCCTCTACACTTGCTCAGACCAGAGGTCATGTTCCATCAACCAAATCTGCTTAAACTTATTCTGTATATCCCTGAACTGGGATTCCCGTCATTTCTCATCATTCCTCTGGGTCATGCAAATCAATAATTTATATGATCGGGATTCAAAGAGAATGAATCTGGCCTGAAAGACAAAATTAAAAGAAGAAAAACAAGACTCACTCCACTGCTTACAGATATCCTTGGCAAGCAAGCCTTTATTTAAAGGCAGGCAGTGTGTTGGAGAGGAAAATACTGTAAGAAAAAAAAAAAAAAAAAAAAAAGAGAAGAAAAGAAAAAAAGAAATCTAAATTTCACCTTCTCCTTAGGTATCCACTACCATACGTGACACTGGGAGGCTCAGCAGACTGGTATTTGTACATTTGTCTCTTCCCATCTCCTGCAACCCTCTTAGAAGGCAGTCAGAACTCTCTTGTCCTAAATGGGTCCTCGCCCATCTTTGTATATTAGAATCACCCCAGGAGCCTTCGGAGCCCTACACTTGCTGGGGTCCCGCCACAGCCGTATTACATCTGTCAGTCAATAGGACCTAGGTAGGTAGGACTCAAAATGCTCCCAGGTGATTACAGTGGATATCAGATTCACATTACTGTCTGTCCGTGGTGACTTGGAAGAGACCCCGGGCTGGCCTCCAGAATTCCTCTTCATTCATATTCCGATTTTGCTTTCTAATTTAATTTAATTAAACGTGTCTTTTCTCCTGAGCCACGGGAAATCTGCTCTCTTCCTCACCTCCTGTCGTCTCTTTTTTTTAAACGAGTAGAATTTTAATGTATTTTTTAAATAATGATTTAAAAAAGAAAGAGGAATTATCTGTAAGTTTTAGGTTTTATTTTGGGGGGGGCGGAGATGAAATACAGAAACAGGAATTCTTCCACAGAAATGTAAATAAAATCCCCCCCAAAGGACTTTTGCTTCTGGGCTCTGAGAGCATAATGGGTAATAAAGTGGCAGAGAGGTCTAGAAACATTTGTATCTTTAAAAAGCTTTGTTTTGTTTGTAAATTCCGAGAAGAGCAGATTTTAGAAACCTCATTTAGTAGCAAATTGCTTTAAGGTCTCCCCCCACCCCCGACGCCCGCGCCCCTGCCGACGCCCATAATATAAATTGCATACTAGAAAATCATAAAGAGGGAGTTGTTAAAAAAATTCAACTGATTAAATTTGAAGATCTAATTGGCTTTATTACATGAAGAGGGTACTGTCCCATCTAGTAAATAGAGAGACTCTTAGTTGTTTGAAATGGAAGGTTTTTACAGGCAGGAGGGAGGGGCAAGACGTATTAAGTAAAGAAAAGATAAGAAAGGAAAAGAAAAGAAAAGGGAAGAGAAGAGGAGAGGAGAGAAGAGAAGAGAAGAGAAAACTGAAGAAAAGAAAAAAGAAACTGCTTCTGGTCCTTTTTGTGGGGATGGGAACTGAAGGTTTTTATCATGCAGATGACCTCACCCTGACTGATCTGGAAGTTTCAGACTGACTGTTAAAAGATGTACATGCCTAGGGGGCACCTGTGTGGCTCAGTTAAACTTCTGCCTTCTGCTCAGGTCATGATCTCCAGGTCCTGGGATTGAACCCCTGCATTGGGCTCTCTGCTTAGTGGGAAGTCGGCTTCTCCCTCTCCCTCTGCCCCTCCCCTCTGCTCCTGTGCACACACCCTCTCTCTCTCTCAAATAAACAAACAAATAAATAAAATCTTTAAAAAAAATCACATCCCTGGGATACATGGAAACTATAATTAAGTTTTGGTTTGCTGACCCTAGGGGGCAAAGGGCTCCAACTTGGGCTTGATGTTTCTTTTTTAACAGAGTACAAAGAGGTCTGTTCTCTTGAATTGGAATCTCTCCATTCCGTACTTAAAGAAGAGGTAAATTAAGGAGAATCTGACCTCAAAGATCCCAGGGCTCCCCCAGGATTTATAGCCCTTTTGAGCTGAGGTCCTTCCTCCTCCATGCAGGAGAAAAGACTAGCAAATCTCAAGGCGTCTGGACATCTTGCAACACAATAGAGATGTAACTGATTGGCCTGTTTCATTATTGTATGTTTACTATATTTAAAACCAACAGTTTCCTGAAACTGGAGATGCTAACAGCTCGTTAAATTTTTGAAGGAGCTAAAATCCACACAAAATTATTTTACGTATTAGAAAACTAAGATGTATGTATAGAAATACATATATATTTCTCTAAACCAATTTTCCCCAATCCCTTTCATTCTTCCACTCCCCTGTTCATTAGAAGAGAAAATAAGTAAATAGAATAACATTACATGCATGAAAAAATGACATGAAAATTAAACTCAGTTCTAATTTATCTACCTGTCTTCATTTTGCTTAAAAAAATGTAATTAGATAATTTGTCATTTGAAAATTAAGCTTCGGCTGTAATTGTGCCTCCCATATCCCTAAGTAGGTCATTAAAAAAAATAACCAGGCATTTCCCCAATTTTTCTAGAATATACTGTTTGAATTATAGTTTAATATTCGTGATTTCTTTGTGTATTATTATTTGCATGCCTACTCAGTGATGTGTGGTTAGCAATTACATTAGCGTTTAACATTTAGAATTGTTTCATCTTTTATTTCAAATACACCTATCATTTTTATTTTACTACAGAGACTATAAACTATAAGTCGGGATTTCTAATGTGCTTAAATTACATGTAACAGCCTTAGATTTAATGGTTCAATTATCCCAAAAGCTTGATTTTAGTCATAATAAATGATAGAAAAATCAGTCATCCTACATCAGTTATCTGTTGCCACAAAACAAGTCACCTTAAAGTGTAGTGGCATGGAGCAGCCATTTTCTGATGATCGGGGGTTCTGTGGGTGAAGAATTTGGGTAGAACACAGTGGAAATGTCTTGTATCTGTTCCAAGATGTCTGGGAACCTTAGCTGGAAAGACGGGAAGGCAGGGTATGTCTTGATGACTGTGGCTAGAATCATCGGGAGGTGTCTGCTCTCACAGGTCTGATGATGAAACTGGCTGCTGCTTGGAACAGGTGCACAGGGCCTTTTTTGGCGATTTCTCCGATGGGCTAGTTTGGGTTTCTCACAGCATGGTGGCTGGATTCCAGCACGAGCATCCAAGGGAACGAATGGAAGCCATATCCCCTTTTATATACAACCTAGCCTTTTAAGGGACATAACGGTACTTCTGTTCATGACTTCAAAACCTACCCGGCATCAAGGAGAGGGACATAGACCCTATTTCTCTGTGGGAGAAATGCCAAATATGGGAGGGAGATATTAATGTAGTCAGTTTCAGAAAATGCAATCTGCCACACACTTCAGTTCACTCTGACATCTCTTCTTCTTTGCAACTAACATTTTAAGTGTTTACACTACTTGTTTATTTCTAGATAGTCTTCCCTATAGGTAAATGGAGTGGACCACTACAAAATCCAATGTTTCCATAGTTTGCAGGGAGTTGGAAGCCAGGAAATTAAAAGGAGCACTTAACAGAGTCTTCACCTTAAAGATAACATTGTTGGGATCCCTGGGTGGTTCAGTCATTAAGCATCTGCTCGTTAAGCATCTGCCTTTGGCTCAGGTCATGATTTCAGGGTCCTGGGATCAAGCCCCACAGTGGACTATCTGCTCAGCGGGGAGTCTGCTTTTTCCTCTTGTGACTTCTCTCTTTCTTGCTGCTCTCCCCCTCTCTCTCAAATAAATAAATAAAATCTTTTAAAAAAGGAAAAGATAACATTGTTTTCTTTGGCTTCCAAAACAACTGGCTTCTCAGGATCCCTGAACATCTTTGTTGTAGGGAGATGCTAGGCGTCTTGTGGGGGAGAAAAAAAGGTGAGTTTAGCCTGATACATCAGCCTTAAGAGACACCAATAGTGTGGTCCCTCTGAGTGAGTTAGATATTCATTACAAAGTGAGGGTATAGAGCACAGGGCCAAATCTGGGTTCAAATGTGAGCTCTTACCTCTTGGCTGTGTGACCTTGGACAACCTCTCTGAGTCTTGGTTTCCTCAATAATTGTAGCCTACCCTGTAGGTTATTGTGAGGATCAAAGGAGATAATGGGTGGGAGTATATTTTGAAATCCATAAAGTGCCATGCAGGATAATCTGGGAATAATGGCAGATTCTTTGGCGATTTAAATGGAAGCAATGTAACATACACCCACTACAAGATAAATAGTATATGGAGGTGAGACGTTGCTCTTTCTCAAGGTCAAATGCTGGGAGCGGGGCACCTTGGGTATGCATGATATTTCTGTCATAAGCAGTCCATAGTCAATGCTCAATGAATTATTTTCAAGTGTTCAGTCTCTGAAAGATTGCTGCTCTTGATCTTCTACGATGAATCACATGTTGGTGCAAAGTTTTGCTGGTTTGAAGCTTCATAATAAGCTCTTATTCAATCATTCCAAGAGTTGCATCAAGTTCAACATTCAAATTTTTGGTGTGGATTTAGACATCCAGATTGTTCTTTGCATCCCCGAAGATTCTCTCCAGAGGGCATTAGGCTCTCTCCAGCTCTTCTGCACAACAGGCCTCTCAGCTCCTGGAGGCATGAAACACTCACAGTGGCTGAAGCCTATCACCATGCTAGCTTTCCCCAGAGAATGGCGTCGGGCTGGCTCCAAACCCACATGCCATTTTTACAGCTCCAGAAGCTGAGGTTGAAGGATCTGGGAAGAATAACGCATGATCTCTCTTCTCAAACAAGTGACTTGTTTACGCTTTCAGAGTCTCCAGAGTTGATTGCCAGTATAGGGCAAGTCTTATGGGAATAATGGTATCAGGAGATGGGCTCTTCGAGAGGACCCTTAATCAATAGACTGACTTTGTAAGTGAAGGGTGAGAGGATGGACAAGAGCTGGGGAACCATCCCAAGGACAGAAAACAAACAATGTATTTTAGCAGCCTGGCACAGACAGGCTGGCTCAATACGGATGTTCTTTGTCAAGTGCACAATTTAACACATGGTCTTCTAGAGAAGTGGCTCTGGCCTTGCATGTGTGAGGGAATCACCCAGAAATCAAATCAGAATCTCTCTTGGGAAGACTCAGACATCGGTATTTTTCAAACTTTCAGGGGACTGCAAGTGCAGAGAAGCTGCCAAGCAAGCTGTCTCATACCCTTTAATACTTGGCTACTCAAAGAGCTCCCTAGACAAGCAGCATCCACATTACCCGGGACCTTGCTAGAAATCCAGAACCTTGGGCCTCCCCACTGCAGACCCACTGAATTAGAATCTGCATTTCACAGTATCTGCAGGTGATCCCTGCACAGTAAAGTCTGAGAAGCACTGTTCTAGAGCAGTGTTCTTGAGCTTGGCCACATATTAGAATGAGTTGGGGAGATTTTAGAAGTCCAGAGTCTCGTATCTCACTGGGCTTAAACCAATGAAATCTCTGGGCATAGGATCCAAGGCCGATCTTGTGAATGGATCAATTAGCTAGTGCTCAAGGCTGCTTAGCATTTCTTGCATAAACCGTACCCAGACTCACATGTCAGTTCTGATTTTTTAATCTCTTTAAAGAGGAACAAGAATTAAATGACCATGACAACATCAGGAAGAACAATCGGAAAATAATCCAAGAGTGGACAATGCCTACTTTTAACACTTTCTCCCTCATCTTTTATAGTCATGCCACTTTTAATTCATAGCAACATAGCAACTTCATAACAATGAAGGTGAATTGAGATTTCCCAAAGTAGTCCACTTAGTTTTATTTTTAAAAGAATGTAAAAATCTCTTTGCACTCATATTTTGCGGTTTTATGTGGCTTTTAAATAGTTTGCATCATTTCAGAAAATGGGAAAGTGCATCATCCAGTTTGGGAACTAATGCAATGGATTCTTGGGAAGGGCAGGATTCAACCTTTGGAAGCAAAAGAGGACAGGCTGCTTAGAAATTGTTCTTTAATGGTTCATGTTGACCCACAAACAGCAGATACAAATACATTTCTCCGGGTGAACCACTCTTGGCATTTCCTGCCTCCAAACAAAGACAAAACCACCAGAAATGTCACCGTCCGTTATGTGAGAACAAAGTTACCTGATCTCATTTTACAGACAAATGTGTTGATGGTTTTTGATATTAGCTCCCAACAAAGGCCAGGGTTCCCAGTTCTCTGTCTCCCCATGTGCAGGAAAATACACCTTTCAAGTTAGAAAAATTAAGCTTTGGCTCAAAATGGCTGTCCGCGGACAAGGAAGACTCCTCAGGTGTCGCTGTAGGCACAGACTCCTCAGGAATCCGGTTTCAATGTGCACTTAGCTATTTTCAGATCTCATTTGTTCCCCCAGCAAAATCTAAGCAAAATCCTAAATTCCTCTCCAAGCCTCTTTGGAAATAAAACCCTTGCATGTGTCCCTTTGTCTTCAGTCCAAACCAACAACGATGCTTCTGCCAATTGCTATAGTTTAAGCTATTATGGTAAGCGAATGAAACAGTGACAGAAATAGAAACTCCAATTAAAAGATAATGTTATACCAGATCATTCTGGATCCACATTTACTCTATGTCCGTAAGTGTTACGATACCCAAGGAAAGCCAAGTAGGAACACCCTGCACATATTAAGACCCAGTACTGCTCTCTGCTCTCTTCAAATGTGTTACACAGGCAGTTAAATGTCCTCCTTGCCGGATCTAGGAAGACCTGATGTCAGTGAACCGTACGGTTATATTACGGTGACTGTGCAATATGTATTCAAGTAAACATGCAGGCTAGAAATCTACATACAATGTCTATATCAAGTACTGATAAGCAATTTATTTTAACAGGAAACTTGAAAGACAATGCATACTAAAACCACTCATTTCTTAAGGATCTATTCCTATTGTTTGCTTGGAAAAATGCGCACAAATTCTAATCTTACGATTAATTTTTGCCTACAATCAGTTTACAACCACTGAATAAAAAGAATACACATTAAATTGTGAGACTCTAAATAGATCCATTTGCAAGTGGCCTGGCTTGTCAATATCTTTAAAAAATGGTCACTGATATGGTGACATGCAAAAACGGCCTAATGCAGAATTGAAATCTCTTTGTGTTTTATAAAATACACAAAAGGAATTATGAAATACATAAAAAGTATTATAAAAATACTCTTGCTGAATTTCATAACAGTAAACCCAAACATAATCATTTTGATTAAAAACACCTTCCATTTGTAGAAATATATTTCATTTCAGTGAAAACATCTTTCTTGTTTCTTGACATTATAAAAGGTATTAAAACATGGGGCGCCTGGGTGGCTCAGTGGGTTAAGCCTCTGCCTTCGGCTTGGGTCATGATCCCAGGGTCCTGGGATCGAGCCCCGCGTCGGGCTCTCTGCTCGGTGGGGAGCCTGCTTCCTCCCTCTCTCTCTGCCTGCCTCTCTGCCTGCTTATGATCTCTGTCTGTCAAATAAATAAATAAAATCTTTTAAAAAAAAGGCATTAAAACATATAAAGTATTCAATGTAAAAAAAATCGTAGAACGTAGAAAAATATAAAGTAAAACTGAAAATTACCCATGATCCTACCACTTAGAAATGACTTCTCTTAATCCATAGGTATTTATCCTTTCCTACAGTTTTTTATGAACACACACATACTCATTAAAAGATATTACATCATAAAACCTATTTGGATCTAGATCTAAGTTATTATTTGTAATTATTATATGGTTATTCAGGATATAAACTACATCTATTTGCTTCATAAATAACTATGGCTGAAACATCTAGATGGTTTCATTTTAAAATTTAACTATTTAAAAATGTTTTATCTCAGAAATTGTTTTGGAGCTTAGAATATACTATTTATAACTTCAAAGTACTTAGCGGCACCTGGGTGGCTCAGTCAGTTAAGCTTCTCACTCTCGATTTTGGCTCAGGTCATGAGCTCAGGGTCATGAGATGGAGGCCCACATCGGGCTGCGTGCTTAGTGGGGAGTCTACTTGAGATTCTGTCTCTCTGCCTCCCCTGCCACCGCCCCATGTCCCCTCATGAGTTCGCTTGCACTCTCTCTCCCTCAAATAATCTTTAAAAAAGCTTCAAAGTACCTAAAATTTAACTTTGTTACTTTTTTTTCCTCTGAGTCATGATTTTTTTCACATTTGCATAGGTCGTCCTTTCTCCTACATTATGTATACATAGAGAATCAGGTCAGTACAGCATCAAAGAAAAAGATCACATAGTGTTAAGCCTGTCCAATTTTTGATTTTTTTTTTTTCTTAGAGGAAGGGTATACTAGCATTTTTTTCCCCTCTGACACACGTCTTATTCTAACAGAATCTTAAAACCGAACTTCCTAATGAAAACCAAGGTACAGTACAATAGAAAAGAAATTCTTAGGTTAGGAGCCAGAGTGTCACCTGCATCATTTACAAAGAAAATAGAAGAAAACCAGTTTTAAAACTTCTGGGCTCAAGAGAGTACAGATATACAGAAAGGATTTTGTGATGAGTACTTTCTAGATAAGACTGTGCTTCTAGGAGTAGAGAGGTTGTATGTGCCCTCTTCTCAAGCCTAGTTGCTTGGGGGAATTGCTCTGTGGGATCACTCAGAGAACTTGAGATGGAAGACCATCTCCTACCCTAGGAAATCCAGAGGTCAAGGGAAGGGCTGGTGAGATCCTTTGGTGGTGGGATGTGAGAGCCTGTTGCATGTGGGAAATGAATGTACTCCGTGTTTCCTGTGGGACACAGTGTGTATGAGTGTCTCCCATGGACCAACTGTTGGCCCTGGAAGAGAGCTCCTCAGTGCCATTTCAGGTCTTGGGCAAGAGGACCACCTTGAAGAGATGATGAGACCCCCAATGGTGAGAAGGTAAATCATGGACTAGACACAGAGTGGCTGGCCAAGGGAGAACCATGGTCTACACTGTGGGATCTGTATCCAGAAGAACCCACAAAGATACTCCACAGAAAGAAAGTTGGCCGTTTGTTTACCTGGCCCCAGAGAATCCCATCATAAGATAATAAATGCACCCAGTATGTCCGAGCATGGCCTTTTCCCAAGCATAGTTCTTCCTGAGCCAGTCCCCAGAGGGGCAGGCTGTACAGCCAGCACGTGTGGGAGAGAGCAGCATGGGGAAAGAACGGAGAAGGACACCCCTGCCCATACCCCCTGAAAAGTGACAAGCCATGGTCAGTTATTTCATTACTATTAAGAACTGGTTATTCTAACTTCTAAATTGAGATTTTGTGTGTTGTTTCTTTAAAATATTTCATTGTTTCTTTAAAAATGGCCACAATACTTTTTATTGCCTAATTCATTCGACTCACTCAACTTTTTACCCAGGGGCAAGGAATGTACATTAAAGGGAAAGTGGTAGAAAAAAAAATTAAACTGCATTTTGAGTCTATCCTATGTACGGTACATGTTCAGTGGACTGGCTGCCCAGTTTTTAGTGGCTCCTGAGAGAAAACATTGTGATTTGGCAGCGGTTCCAGTTGATAACAGCACTGTTAAGTGGGGAATGCCGGTGGGGGGGGTGGGGGGGGAGGGCGGGGGTGGTGGCTGGTATCAGCATTTGAAGCCTCTCCTGTATCATTAAAAAGGCTCAAAAGGCAAATGTAGAACTTCAGAAAAGGCTGGAGTACGTGGTATACAAGTTGGATATTCACAGTGAAGTCTAATTTATGTGACCAAGATGAAAAGAAATGTTTCTTGTCAAAGAACAATCCGGAGACATTTGTTAGATCATGCTTATTAGTTTGTTTTGCAGACAGATTGTTTACTCACATGAGAAGGAGTCAGTTGGTGGATTGAGCCAAGGAATAAAGGCAAAAACAGGAGTCATAAGACAGAAGGAAGAAAGCGAGACTGTTGACAGTCTGGAACAGTAAATCTTGTTTGCACAGTTTTTTGTGTAAACTGATTATCTGGAAGCTGGCAGGGAGAAATCCATCTGGGCAGACTGTTTTCGAGTAGGCCAACCAAGGGCATCAAAGATAACAATTTTCATTGTGTAGGAATTCTCCAGAAAGACTTAGGGTTGAGCAAACGGAGGAATCATCTTTCTGAGTGGTCACCATTTTCCTTCTTTCAACAGCTCTTGGTTCAGCCATGCCCATACCCATAGCTCAGGAAGATTCCTCATTGTTCACAACCTTTCCCCACCCTACCTTTTTTTGTACCCTCTAAGACAGTTTTAGTGTGTTTTCATTAGCAAAGAGATTAGGAAGGAAAACCAGATGTTCCTAAAGGCTGAATTTTTCTATAATAGAAAGAACAGAGCTTTCCCTCTTTCTAAAGAAGTGAATTTGGGCAGGTGGGAGGGGAGGATAGGACAGAAGAGTCAAGATAAGCTCAGTTTTTATTTGGTAGGTTTAGGGAGGTTTATTTAAAGGGATAACTCTACAATTTGGGGGCACTTGCTGTGAGGTGATCAGTAGGCTTGGGGAACATGGATGAGAATTTGGGGGGCATTTTTACTGTACATAATGTAGTGTATTTCCCCTGTGGTGTTTTTCAAGAGTTCTGCAATAAAGATTTAAATTGCTTTTCAATTCTTTTGGAGCTCTTTTGAAAGCAATGCTGTGCTGAGAAAGGCAAAGAAAAGAGCCAAGTTTATTCCAGTAATACATGTTAAAGATTTGCTAAAGCTACAATAAAGATGCTTTTTTTTTAACCCCGCATTCACCAAACTTTTTTGACCCTGCTATCCTATTTTTAGAGAATGTGATATCATACGTAATTACTTGGAACACACTTTGGGAAATTTGATTCCTGGCTCACATTATCTCAAGTTAAGTCAAGAATTTAAAAAAATAATCACTCCGCCTTCCTAATTTAATTTAAATAGCCATATAAAGTTTAATAGGGAGGGATAACTGAACTAGGTGGTAGAGTGTCCCCTCAGAGTCATGTCCTTCCTGGAGCCTCAAGATGTGAACTTACTTGGAATGGGATCATTGCAGATGTAATTAGTTAAGATGAGGTCATACTGGGGCATGGTGGGCCCATAACTCAAGATGACTAGTGTCCTTCTAAGAAGAGGCGAAGAAACAGAGTCAGACACACAGGGGAGTATTATGCCCCCAAAATGGGTCTGTGATTAAAGGAGTGAGACTGACACAAAGTGAAGGTCAAGCAAAGCTTTATTTAACTCCAAGCATCAAGAATCAAACTGACCGGCCAGGGCCACACCTCTTACAGAGAGGGCGACCCCGCTCTCCTTTACGGACTAGCTTTTAAGGGTAAAGGCCATGCGGTTGGGCCTGGCCACGCACAGGTGGCCAATGAAACTGTAACACACAGAGAAAGCTGCACAGTGATGCTAGGTGACCAATTGAATTACAATTTACCCTAGTAGACATTTGAACCAGCCTATCACCTTGGTTAGAATTGGCACCTAAAAGGCTCCCAAAGGGCGGGGCCCATACTCCTCCATAACTAGGGAGACAGTGTGCAACCCCCCACTGATCAGATGTCTCCATCTGGCCTGACCCACCCTTGTATTTGAGCTTTGTTACCTGAGGCTGGTTTCCGGGACTTGTTTTTAAGTAAGTCCCCTGGGGGAAGGGGAGCAGGGATAGTTTAAGGGTTAAACAACAAAGTTATTGTTTAACCTCAATGGAAGCCTCTGGCTAAAATATAAAAATATAAAATAGGTCCTTACAGGGAGAACAGCTTATGAGGGTTCAGGCAGAACCGGAAGTCATGTGTCTACAAGCCAAGCAACACCAAATATTGCTGGCAACCCCAGAAAGGCATGGAACCCCAGAAGATTCCCTAGAATCTTCAGAGGGGGTGTGTGGCCTGGCTGACACTTTGATTTTTGGATTCTAGCCTCTAGAACTGAGAGAGAATAAATTTCTGTTGTTTAAAGCCACTCAGTTTGGGATCGTCTGTGAAGGTGGCCCTAGGAAATGCGTACGATGGACATGTCTCTGAGTTAAAGAAATACCTGATTTTGAAAACTTGAAAACTTAAAGACAATTCAGCACTAAGAAGTAATGAACTATTGATACATAAAACCAAAACAAATGAACAAACAAAACCCACAGGCAAATCTCAAAATAATGACGGTGAGTGAAAGGAGCCAGATTAAAAAAAAAAAAGTACACACTGGATGGTTCCATCTACAAAATTCTAACAAATGTCAACTAACCTCTAAGGACAGAGAGCAGGTGGTTGCCTGAGGCAGGGATGCCAGAGGCCGGTGGGAGGGTTCACTAAAAGCACAAAGAATTTTCTGGGAGGATGGATGGATACATCCACTCTGTTGATTTTAAGAGCGATTTCATAACGTGTCTCTGTTAAAACGTAGGGAAAATTGTATATTTTACATGTATGCAATTTACTGTGCGTTAATTATACCTTAATAAAACTGTTTAAAAGAAAACCACTTAGGGATTCATTCGTTTAAAATAACCAAGAAAGTATTGTGCAAGTTTGCATGGAGGAATGTCGGTCACATAAAGTCCTTCTACTGCGGCACACGCTCTCTCTCTCTTTCGCTATATTCTCGTCCTTAATTGAAAGTGGTAAAGCAAACACATTACCGAAACAGTTCTAATTATTTCCTCTGGACTAGGCTCCAGCAAATTAAGAAGAGGGAGCTAGAAAGCCATTTCAGCCCGGAAATAGCACCGCAGAGTCTTTTCTTAGGAGACAATCTCAGCATCCAGCAAACCCAAGCTCTCCCTTGTGCCCTGGAGGCGGGGGTTGGGGTGGGGAGGTAGGCGGGGAGGGTGGGGGGAGGGCATGCTAGTGGCCCCGTTTAGAATGAACCTTGGGAGCTGCCCCTTACCCATCCCCCGGGTGGACACATTCATTTTCTCCCTCACTTTCCTCCTGGCTTTCATTAAACGTCACAACTGAAAGAGGTTCCCAAAGAAAATTATGAGAAGGGACACGGGCTCTCATGCTGTCATTTGCTGTGTTTGTCTTGGCTGCTCAGTCACAATGAACCTGGTATCTTTCTACTTTGAAGCTCTCCTTTTCACTTGTAGATTTGTCCCCATCCAGATTTTAGGACCTCTTCTATCTCTAAAGGGCTCAGGAAGAGTCTGTGTGCTTTTCTCCTAAGCTTCCCTTTCAGTGGGCTCCAGATGCACCGTTTCTCTGGCTAGAATTCTCTGTCAGCTCGCAGCTCGGGACTTGAATGTAGTCTCCAGGGGGTGACTGGGGCTTCTCAACAGGGCTGCTCTGAACGCACAGGCCAGAGGTGTCTGGACGTTACGCATCCCCTGGGAAGGACACTCAGCAAATGAGGCATGGGAGATGGTGTATCAATATCACAGCTACCCCGGGCCTCAGGTAAGATATCTCCACACCATTTCCTGAGGCTCTCCCATGGCACAAAGTTTCAGTTGCCCAGGATATAGCTCACCTAACCACACACCCTTTTAGGCTGCCTTTTCTTTCTCATATCATGCCCCCACTTCTTTGCTTGTGTTGAAGGAACCTTCCAGGTAAGCTGCTTGCCTTCAAATTCTTGTCTCAGTGTCTTCTGGGGAAGTCCGTGTGGGACTAAGACCTTGTTTTCGAGCTCATTGGGTACTTGGCTTGCCAACTCCCTCTCTACACCCTCTTAATGCTGTCTCCCACCTTTCATAGACCCCCATTTCATACAGTTGAGTTTCCAGTTGGATCTCTATTGCCACATGCTTGAACCCCGAAGACTGGCTTTCTCCACTCCTCCGCCTGGAACACCGCTTGGGAGAGTAGAGAGAGAACAGTTGTTTCTATGGGTCAACGAGGTCATCAGAGAAGGAGATCTGGTGTGGTGGCTGCAGATCTCTGCAGGAATATGCTGGACAAAGCTTCCGGAATGCACAGAAGCTGAGAGAAGAGTGCATTTGATTTCCTGAATAAAGATGCCCCTTCTTGGCTCAAGAGAACTGTAGGAGACAGAGGCCCTGTGGGGACCCTCTGAAGAACCCATTGAAAGATTCTTTAACAATAGGCCAGACCAGGGAGTGCAAAGACCCATAGCCCAGTACAGATTCCTCTGCCTTGTTGACTTTCCTCAACTCAGGGTTCAGACCTTGCAACTAGGGAGTAGAGGAGGGGAAGGGAACAGGAAAAGAGTAGAGAACCAGACTGCTCACCTCATTCCCCTTCTCAACGGTAAGGTTTCCACCTGCTTAATGAAAGAACTTTTCTCAACTTGCGATGCCACCTTGGTCCCCAAACTATGAGACCTCAGCTGTGCTGGGATGATGTTTATATCTCACTGTGGTTGTCAGAATAAAAGCCCCAAAGATGTCTGTGACTTAATCCCTTGGGCTAGTGACTATGTAACCTTTTATGGGTGGCAAAAGGGATTCTGCAGCTGTGATTAAGTTATACACCTTGAGATTAAGGTTATACACCTTGAGATGGGGGGAGTAACCTGGACCAGCCAGGTAGGTCCAATTTAATCCCATAAATCCTTAGAAGTAGAGACCCATTTCCAGCTCTGAGGAGGGAGATAAGATAGAAGAAGGTGGGGATATTTGAAACATAAGGGGGACTTTGCCCACTGGCAATACCTATGAAGATGGGGAAACAGGGCCACAAGCCAAGGAACGTGGGTGACCTCAGGAAGCTGAGAACGGCCCTCAACTGAAGGTCCTACAATGGAAAGGAACTAAATTCTGTCAACCAAATAAGCAAGGAAATGAATGCTTCCTTGGAGCCACCAGAAAGGAGCACAGCTCTCCCAACACCTTGACTCTAGCTCAGTGAATCCATGTTGGATTTCTGGCTTAAAGAACTTGAAGGTAATAGATCTGTGTTGTATGAGCTGTTTGCTGTTATTTGTTATGGAAGCAATGGAAAACAAATACATAGACCACTGAAAGAGTTTCTCTCTATGCTTGGGAGTTACCCCAAAGAAAGAGCAAACTTTGTAAGTGGCTCTCTGTTGGGTTGCAAAATGAACTATACTTGGCCAAATCTCTGATTCAATTTCTGCTCATCAGAGAAAGAGGCAAAGAACCATTCTGCCTGATCTGAAACTGGTGGATTTGTTCTCACTGTTGCCTCTAAACGAACACCAGAACATATAGCCCACTCTCCATCTTATCTCATTTTCCACTTCTGCTGAAGCTTCTGACCCCTAAGAGCTACATGTGCATACAGACTGTAGCTCAAGGAGGGAATATGGAAAGTTCCAACTGACAAAAGCAGCATTTGTTAAGTTCTTACCCTGCTTTTAAATTCACCCTCTAGGGGCACCTGGGTGGCTCAGTGTCTACCTGCAGCTCAGATCATGATCCCAGGGTCCTGGGACTGAGCTCTGCACTGGGCTCCCTGCTCAGCAGGGCATCTGCTTGTCCCTCTCTCTGCAAACCTGCCCCCCCCCCCAATCCCTGCTTATGCTTGCACTTTCTCTCTCAAATAAGTAAATAAGTCTTTAAAAATAAATAAATAAATTCACCTTCTAATTGGACAGAAAAACCGTCTCTTCATTGGATCCTATAGCTTCAGCTAATACAGTGACCTGGTTTTCTCCTCTAAAATTTCAAACCAGTGATTTTCCAGGCATCAGAGCAGAGTGGAGAGGGTTAATTAATTGATTGGCCTGTGGTCACCTGTACTGGGTTTGGCAATAGGTGTGACTCTCACAACACAGGCTCATTAAAAACGCTTCCTGCCTCACAGTGGAGATTAAGGATGTCTAATGATGACCAAACATGGAACAGGGCCCTTACTAGATCTTGCAATTTTATTTGAGCATATTGTATTGGTTTTGGAATTGGGAAAAAATTCCATAGGGTTTTATTTTATTTTTTTAAAGAAAATATTCTAAACAAACTCATTCAGAGATATGTAGGTGTTTTTATCTCAGGTACTGAAGTCATGTTTTAAAACAATCTTTGTTTCTCCCAAGAATGAGGCTTTCCAAAGAGCAAGGTTTGGTGTCTCTTATTATTCAAATTCTTTTTATGTTCTGTTTCTCTCTCTTGATCATTCAGTTACAGAGAAGAGAGGGTTGAACATCTACTACCATGACAGATTTGCCAATTTCTTTCCGTCTTCTGCCATTTGTGTTTAATTTTGAGCTATATTATTGGTATCATTCAGCTTTAGAATTCTTTCAGTGTTTTTGTGAACTGAAACTCTTATCAATTTTTAGTGACCCATTTTACCTCTGAATAATGCTTTGTTCAGAAAGCCCATTTTTGTGTAATATTATATATATCTACCCCAACCTTAGCATTTGTATAATATCTCATGCCATTTGTTTAAGGTGTGTATATAAAAACTATTTGCATTACATATCAGAGATCATATGGTGGTCTGTAAATTTTTATCTTTATTTTTCTTTTTGAGAGAATGTGAGAGCAGAGTTTATTAAAAACCAATTTTTTTACTTTGACCGTGATTACAGATATTTGAATTCTCCTTTATCATCTTATTTTACATATTTTTTACATTACCTTTTTATGCTTCTTTTCTTTACCTTTTTGCCTTGTTTGTCTGTTTTTGGATCATGTATATATTTCTCTAATTCACTTTCTCCTCTCCTTGTTGGGAAATCCTATATCCTATTTATATATCCAATTTTTATTTTTTTACTTCAATGGTTATCCCAGGTATTTCTCTCCTTATATTTTAAATTATCAGTGGAGTATAATTTAAATATAGGAAAATGTACATATGGTAAGTGCACAGCTTACTGGATTTTCACAATTTGACACTCATGTAATCAGCATCTAGATTAAGAAACAGCACCCCATGCCCAGAAGGCCTCTTCATACACCCTAGAAAATCTAATACACTTACCAGGTGTAAACTTAACAAAGTCTAAAATTCAGCACACTATGCTTCTACCAAATAGAATAAGATTTTACTTTGGAGTGTTTGACCTCCAGTCACCACATTCTAATTTCTATAATGTTGTCAAGGATTTTATTCAACTTTCTCCCTCCCTCCCTTCCTTCCTGCCTGACTGCCTTCCTTCCTTCCTTCCTTCCTTCCTTCTTTCCTTCCTTTTTCTTTCTTTCTTTCTCTTTCTAAGATTTTATTTACTTATTTGACAGAGAGAGAGAGAGAGCGCACAAACAGGGAGAGATGCAGAGGGAGAGGGAGAAGCAGGCTCCCCGCTGAGCAGGGAGCCCAATGCCGGGCTCCTTACCAGAACCCTGGGGTCATAACCTGAGCCAAAGGCAGACGCTTAACCAACTGAGCCACCCAGGCATCCTTCACCTTATTTCTTAACTCCTTTAACTTACCATGACATGTCTATCATTTTCATTGCTTGCCATTCCTTCTTGCAGCTTAGATTTTCCAGGCATGATGGTTTACCTTTTTGAAGTTTATCTTTTGAAGTTTCTGTAGATAGAGTTATTGGTAGAAAAGTCTCCATTTTGTTTGTCTATAAATCTTTATTTAATTTTTTTTTTTCAAATTTATCTTTACTGGCTGTACAAATCTGTACTGACAGTAGTTTTTTCCTAGTGCTTTGAAAAACTTTACTCCACGGTCCTGTGTTTTCTATCACCATTGATATAGCAGCTCTCTTTCTAATTTTCATATATTTGTCTTATTTCCCCAAGCTATTTAGAAGTTTTCTTTTTCTTTTTTTTAAATGCAGGGTTATATAGTTTTATCAGGATATATTTACATGCGGATTTTTATCTATCAATCATTATCTATCCTGATCAGGATCAATGTGCTTTCTGAATCTGAGGATTATGTAATTCTTTGAGTACTTCTGGAAATTTCTCTGCCATTATTTCTTCAGAGATTGCCTCTTAATTTTCTTTCTGGAGCCTTGATTGCCCATGAGACTTTTTCACTCTGTCCTCTGGCACACTGGCTCTGTGCGGTGTTTTCCCACACACCACTGGGTACCTTTGTCAGTTCGATTCTCCCATTCATGAACTCTCATCTCAGATGTGTCTGATACGTTGGTTTCCCTGTCCATTGAATTTGTGATTTTGTTTATAATGGTTTTCTTCAGAAGTCCCATTTGGTTCTTTTTCAAATATACCTTGTCAGTTTTGAGTGTCTCTTATTCCTTCATCATATTTCCAATGCACTTTATATCTCTACATTTATTAAATCTATTTATTTTGTATCTTCTGTTCATTCAAATAGCTGCAGTTATTATTAGTCTGATTATCTCATTTGTTGTTTTTCTTGACTGTCACTCATGGTGCCTTGTCTGTTACGTAACTGGAGATATTTGATTGTGAGCTCATTTCTTTTGGATCATCTTTAGGAATGCTTTGGAATTTTGAGTCAAGATGATCGTCCTTTCAGAATGAATATGCCTTTGTTTCTGCCAGCTCTTGCGGTGCTACCAACTCAGGAACACTTAAATTTATGGTCAGAGCTTGAATAATTTCAGAATATTTAGGTTACATTAATAATGTCTAACTTGGTGATGGTGGTTTATAGTCACAGATTAAAAAAATTCTTAATAAAAATTTTTTTAATTTTAATTTTTATTATCTTCAATTAGCCAACTTATAATACATCATTAGTTTTTGATGTAGTATTCAATGATTCATAGTTGCATATAAAACCCAGTGCTCATCACCACATGTGCCCTCCTTAATACCCATCACATGGTTACCCCATTCCCCTACCTACTCCTTTCTCTAACCCTTAGTTTGTTTCTCAGAGTCCAGAGTCTCTCGTGGTTTGTCTCCCTCTCTGATTTCTTCCCATTCAGGTTTCCCTCTGTGCTATTCTTTATGCTCCACATATGAGTGAAACCATATGATAATTGGATTTTTAAGCAAGTTTCTTTTAAAAAATTCTTATGGCCAATGTTTCTTCCATTGCCAAGGCCAGACATGAATGGATTCATGTTCCCACCAGTAGGGTATTTTTTCCTAGTCCGTGCTTTCCCACCAGTAGGGTATTTTTTCCTAGTCTGTGCTTCAGAGCACTGCCTTCTAGGGGTCTCAGACCCCTGTGTAGATTCTTGACCAGGTTTCCTACCCAGTTTGGGTCCAAGTTTTATCTCTTGTTCCCTATCACTTGACCCACTAAAATTCAAGGTTTAGAGCACCTGAGATTAGAGACAACCATAGAGAAATGTTGGCAAAGGCATTACTTACTTCTTTGGATTGGCTTTTTGTCTTTATTTCTCCTTTTCAAAGAATTCCTTTATTTTTTTCACCAACTAGCTTACCTGTGAATTAAAAATAACTGACCCCCCCAATCCAGTGTTGAGAGATACATGAATTACTAACTAAGGATTTCTCCTGATATTTTATTGTATCACATTACTGCTGCATTTGTAACTATGTGGATCATCAGGCAAGTTACCACTCTGGCCAACTGGAGTGTACTGTAGCTGGAGAGTTCTGGGAGACTGTGTAGAACATGCCTACAGTTATCACAAGGGAGGGATGAGAAAACCGAGATATTTAGAGACGAGCTCCCCATTCATCGCTGGTTAAAGATGATTTCAGACACATCTACTCTGACACTTTTGGCTTGCCTGTATACAGGCAAGAAGTGAGCCCTCAGGCAAAGAATCACTGATACTTGTTTTCAGCATGTAGAGTGAGTATTGAGACGTTCTGGAAGGTACTCTCACAGTATCTGCCATGGGATATCAGGTGACACCAATGTGAAGGCAAACCTGAATCTTGAGCACTTGGGCTTTGAAGTTTCTTATCCTCATAAATTCATGGACATAGAGGTGTCTGGGTGGCTCAGCTGGTTAAGCAGCTGACTCTTGATTTTGGCTCAGGTCATGATCTCAGGGTCATGGGGTCAAGCCCCGCATCAGGCTTCACGAGTAGGGGGGAGTATCTCTCTCTCTCTCCCTCTCCCTTAGCCCCTTCCCTTGCTTCCAGTCTCTCTTTCTCTAAATTAAATAAATAAATCTTTTAAAAAAAGAAATTCATGGACATACAGAAGGATATAAAAAATTGAAAAACTAAACACTGTAGATTTCAAGATCACTGAAGTTGCTGGAAAGCTGGCTGTGCCATTGAATGGTATGACCTGTGTCTTACAGTTCCAGCAGAGGGTGGGAGTACTCAGAAGATATTGAATTCTGTGCTCTGAGAAGAATAACGTAAAGGAAGGAGATAAGGCCACAATAACTGAAGGACAGGGATAGGCCTAGGGCCCTTACTCAAGGGCCATCATTTTGTAGAACAGAGCTGATGTAATAGACTGCGGACAATAGTGCTCTTTCTTGCAATAGGAGATTTATGGCTTACCCTTTAAAGGTCAAGACCTGCTTGGAATATATCTGTGTGTGTCTACGGAAGGCATCAGGGAAATCATTTTGCTCATCCCCTGGATATAACTAGGTTATAAGTCCAGGCTTCTCTGCCTTGGTTGCTTAGTCTCCATGTGTAGACCTTCTCTGAATCACGGACTTTGTCTGATCACTGACATCCCAAATCAGCAACCATAAAGAAGATTGTGAAAATGTTCTCCCTTCTATTTTCAACTTCACTCTGACTCTGACTGGAGTCTCATGGGCTAATTTTGGACTCCTGTCCAAAGGTTTGTTTGTAAAAGTCCAATACAAGTGTTGGTCTGTAGAATCCGTCATCTCCTAAAACAGAAGCAACCTTTTTCTAGCCTTAAACACTGTCAATTTGCCCAGTCTCCTTGAGGAATGCAGCCATCTGTAGGAAAATAAAAAACAGAAAGCAGACTGGTGTATGCGCAACACAAGTGACATGAGAAGCACAACTTCTTTGCTGCTAATCAGTTGTAGATTTGCCCAAACGTGGATTCAAGTCACTACCTAGTCAAGGATATCAGTTTCCATGGTGCCCAAGACTCTGAATGGCGACGGAATGTCCTGAGTATTCTTGAGATAATCAATATATATCTCATCATACGCAAATGTCAACACATTCTCTGTATTACCTTGTCTTTTGCTTGTCACCATTAACATTAATCCTTGGAGCTTGTCTTTTATCAGTACACAAAAGGCTTTCTCATTCTTCTTTGTGGCTATAGGGTTACATTCCGTAAAGAACTCACCAGTCTCCTATGAATGGGTAGTTACAGTTCTTCCAGTCTCTCTTGATTAGAAACTATGTTGCGATGATAAATATGAATGATATTTTCTAGCTAAGGAATGATATTTCCTAGAGTTGGGAAAACATTGCTGAATTCAAAGATGTGTATACTGGGATTGTATTAGACTTTGCCAAATATTTCTCCCCATAGAAACAAAAGGATTTTGTTTCTCATCTCTGATACATGAGGGTTCTGTTTTTTTTCTACACCCTGCATGCTCACCCATATGAAGAGTTGTCAGACTTGATGATCTTTTCCAATTTAACAAGAGAAAGGGGGTAATTGTGATTTTAATATGCAACACTCTTTTTGTGAACAACAGAGTCCCTTTTGTGATGTCTAAGAACTGTGGGCTTTGGCTTCTTTTCCTTAGGCTGTGATTAAGATGGTTTTATGCTCTTTGGATTCCAGGGACTCACTAGAGTTATGCCTGGAGCAAATCGAGGCTCACCTTTTAGGCAGAAGAAATCCAAAACAGACCTAATTTGAGAATCAAGCTTATTGAATCTGTGTATGTAAAAACCACAGAGAGATAAACCATGCCAATAAGATGGTACTATACATGTATTAATGTGTATTAATCCATGTATTAATTACATGGAACATATATTTACAATAAAGTATTGAAGGAAAAAAAGCAAGTTAAAATACAGTACAGTGTGATCTCTCTTCGTCTTAAAAATGCATTGTGTGTCTGCAGAAAAGTGATTGGAAAGATATGTATGAAAAATTAACCATGATTGTTTCTGGATGGAAGGGTTGGTGTTGTACTGCAATTTGTGCTTTGCTGCATTTTTGAATTGTGGTCAGTTATTAGTTGCTATATTAAAGAATTAAAAATAGTATTATATTTTAAAAGTACTTTCTGCCTCCCTGGTAGATAAGGAGATTAGAAGAGCACTAGGCCAGGTGTCAGAAAATCTGATGTTTAGTCCAGTTCTGCCTTTAAGATGCTTTGAGACATTGATCTTCTAGTTTAATTTTTCTGTATCTCCATTTCATCACTAGTCCATGGGGGAGTTGGATGAGTTTATATTTTTAAATCCTTGTACTTAAATCCTTTCTTATATTGAGATGAGCCACTTTTAAGCTAATGCTGATTAGAAGTCCTTTTATAGATGTATGTTTCCACTTTGAATAGTTGCACTTCATAAAATCGAGGTGATTCTACACGTCTGTTGTCTCTTACGTAATTGTATTGTCTGCGAGCTGTATTGGTGTGCAATGCAAAGCAAGTCTTCACACAGAGTAATTATCTTTTCAAGGCTTATTGAAAGAGGTTACCTTGGTAACAAGAAATCAAACCCACCCACTTCATCTTAGGGGTCAGAACAAGGTTCTCCATGTAATCATCATTTCTGTTCTTCAGGTACAAACTGTGAAGAAATCTCAGGGAGAATATTCAAATATTAGTAACAAGTACTTTTGCACTCAAAGACACAGTGCCTTGAATTATTCTCTTACCATTTCATATGAGCAGGTTTATTCACATTACCAGAATGTGGGAAAGTCCTTGAGGACACAGATGTCTGTGTTACTTCTTCAGTACTTTCCCACCCCACCGGGTACTAACAGCTACCATCTGTTGAATATTTACACTATGCCAGGTAAAGTTTTGGGGATCATCTCTCTCATTCCTATAACAACACGAGGGACATCAGTTAGCTTTTGCTGTGTAATTACAAATTCATTGACCTAAAACAACAACCATTTATTTAACCTGATTCTGTAGGTTGGCAATCCAGGATAGGCTTCACCAAAAGCATATTCTGCTCTGAAATGGGAGTGTTCACATGTCTGCAGTCCACAGCTGAATTGCCTGGGGTTTGACGGGACAAGGATACCCCACCTGGCTTTTCTGTTCTGTGTGGGCTCTCATCATCCAGCAGGGGCACCTGGGGGGGGGGGTTTGCATCACAATTGCAAAGTTCTAAAAGTGACAAGAGGTGGCACCCTAACGGACAAGCCTTTTTCAATCTCTTGTCCTCAGTACGCCTGCTAAGGTTCCATTGGCCAAAGAAAGTCACATGGCAGTGCCCAGAGCCAGTGTGGGAGGGACTACCCAAAGGCATGGGTAAAGGAGCCATATTTGCGACAATCTACCACACATACAGTTTAAAAGTAGGCGCTTGGGACGCCTGGGTGGCTCAGTTGGTTGGACGACTGCCTTCGGCTCAGGTCATGATCCCGGACACCCGGGATAGAGTCCCGCATCGGGCTCCCAGCTCCACGGGGAGTCTGCTTCTCCCTCTGACCTTCTCCTCGCTCGTGCTCTCTTGCTGCCTCTCTCTCAAATAAATAGATAAAATGTTTAAAAAAAAAAAAAAAAAGTAGGCGCTTGATGAAGAGTAGTTAGATAGTGTGTTCTTGATAAAAAGTGAACCAGTGGGGGTGGAGGGACTAACCCAGTCCATGGAGACAGAGTGACAGGAAGCCTGCTGTTGAAAGGAGCAGGACAAGGAGAACAGCACGAAGATAATCTTACCCAAGGGATGCTGCTCTCTCAAGGTGACCATTTGTCTTAGTTGAGGCACATTGTCCTACTAGAAACATTAAGCACACTCTCATTCATTTTCAGATATTGCCTAGTTTGTATGAAAGATTATTTGGGTCCTTCTAACTCCCTAGTACTTCAGATAGCTCTTCCTCAAGCCCATACAGGAAAGGCTCTCAGAGCACTGATACTTCTCCTTTGGCTCCTACCTGTTAACTTCCCTGGTCAAGAACAACACGTTAATTACTACAGCTACATTTCTAGGAGTCTCAGACCTGGAAGAAGTGGTAGAGATTAGATAATTGCCTACCACGACTTCATAGGAGGTTGTGAGACCTTCTGCATCCCGGGGAAACTTCCGCAGAGGGAAATTTGGGCCCTGGGTGCTCACTTACATTTGACCCTTGCCTCTCCTTTACACAGCAATTGTGGGCTGGCTTTGAAAAAACTGCAAAACTGTACGAAACCGCTCTTTCCTTTCTTTTTCAAGCCAGGAGCACACAGTGTTCACCAAACAGCCTCCCACTCACTTCATGGAATTGACAAGGGAAAACAGTGTGCTGGTGGTGGGCCCAGGCACACAGACTTAATTAACCAGGGTGAAGTCTGGAACAAGACTGCACCAGGATCCTTCCTTCCCTCCCTTTAGGATTTTTGCACACAAGATTCTGAAACCTGCCTGGGGAGGCCCAGCCACCAGCTCCCACCTGCACCAGGGCAGCCCCGATGAATCAGTCTGGAGAATGTGATCTGTGAAACACTGGCAGGCTGTTGCTGAAGAGCTTTTCATCAACAATCCAGGGATCTCCTCTCTGAGAAGTAGGTGGTATTTAAATCACTGAGTAGGTATCAAAGGCAGCATCAATTTGACAGGAAACTCACTTTGAGTAAAAACACAATCTTATACCACCTGTAAGCTGACCTTGCCAACCCAGGACTCTCCCTTCCCACTGCTCCCCGCCCCATACTAGTGCTCATTTTATTGCTTCCACTAAAGGAAATTACAGAAATGATGACCATTTCAGTGCCTGTGAATCAATAAATGCAGCAATAAATCAATAAATGCAGCAATAAATCAATAAATGCAGCAATCTCTTGTTTAGCCTTGGGCATAGAGGAGCCTAGAAGGTGCTCTTTAGGTCTGATCATGGTCAGGAATTCTGCCAACATTGCCCTACAAAGCTCTCAAGGAGATTGGCTTCTGGCCTTTGCCCCAGCACTGTCTCAATGCAGACAAAATGGTGGGACCACTACAATCCTTTCTTTCTGTCAGCTTTACCCAACAAATGTGTCTGTCCTCTGCCGCCTTCTCCCATCCTGAATCCCCACTCCTACCCACTGACCTAAACCAATGAACCTCAATAGCCTCTGTCCAGCCTTCCTACCTCCAATATGGCCCCATCTGGTTGTCATCCACACTGCTGCCAGAGGTATGTTCCTGGAAACCGAGGAATGTTTCCTACTCCCCCCACCCAGACCAATGCATTTTGATGGCTGTTTAAATCCAAATTCTTGCCTGACATATGCAAAAATGTGGATTTTGCCTTCTTGTTCACCCTTAGCTCTTATTGCTCAGCCCCCATGGACTCATTGAGTTCCTGACACGTGGCTCTATTTCCTGTTCACATACCTTTATGTTGCTGATGCTAGAGTTGTTGGAATCTCTTTCCCTACATCTGATGGACTTCTACTTAACTTCACAGAAGGGCATCTCATCTCCTGTGAAGACTTGGTCCAAGAATCAAGGTCAGGGAAGGCCAAGAGGCCAAACCTGGGGTGGGAGGGAAACAGGAGGAAAGGTGAGGCATATAGTGGTGGAAAATGTGCAGTGGTCTTGGGTTTGGATCACTTACAGAGTGGGTTTACGGATGCTGCCAGGCCACCAAAATGGCTTTCACTGGTGAAATGCTCACGTAGTCTTTTGTGGATTCTCTATAATCCTCCTTTCTCACACTCTGTCAGCCTTTGTCACAGGCCACTCCAGGCATTAAACTTCAAAGAAGTAATAACTCTGTGTGTGTGTGTGTGTGTGTGTGTGTGTGTGTGTGTGTATACAAAATGTCACAGCTTGACGACCTGGATTCACAACCAGCAGAAAATCCCTTGAAGCGCACTGCCTTCCAGAACACCATGTAGCTATTTTCTAAAGGATTTTCTATGTCAGTATTTATCATCAGGTTCTTTAAAAACGACTGTGTTTTCCAGTCTCCTGGGTACCTACTTGTACTGAGAAGAGCAGAAAGGTAATTAAAGTAGGTCCATATACATGAGTAAAGAAAAGGAATATTCCACTCATTGAGGTGGGTTTCTTTGCTCCCAATTCTCTTCAGGGAAAGCTCAGTAACACATGGGTCAAGTCATTTCAAGAAATGGGCATCTTCTACATTATGAGCTGAGCTGAGCCGTTTCCGTAATTACTTTTTACAGTCATTGGGGGCTCAGGAAGGGAAAGACATGCCTCTCTAGGAACCTGCAATTATAAAATAAATGAGCACGTGTGTAAATTAAATGCTAACTGGACCTTATTATTAGTTCCAGAGCTTCTTCCTGGTCCTCTCATTTCACAGATAGGCAAACAGTGTAGCAAATGGCAGGCTGCCCCAGATTCTCATTCTGGGAGGTTTGTGGGGTAGGGGTTTCTCTCCCAGAGAACACTGTAGCAAGTTTGATTCTTTCTGTGTGTGTATGCTCACAGAAGATTAAGACTAGAGGTATGTGCTGACTCCAGAATTCACACCTTGCTAACTGTGAGGTTTGCTTCTTCTTTTTATTGATACCCACAGAAAGGATGCTTCTAATTGACCATGTGATGATGTTAAAGTTTTAGGAAACTTTATATCATCACCTAAAACTGAGTAGGGACTGGCTTCAGAAAGGAAGTGACAAGAGTTATCAAAGCTAACAAGGTATGACAAGGAAGTTGCTGTCTTAGGCCAAGTTCATAAGAAGCAGACCCTAAGGTGAGAGTTTATGTGTAAATGTGTTTTGTTTTGTTTTTAAGTAGGCTCCATGCCCAGCATGGATCCCAACACAGGGCTTGAACTCATGACCCTGAGATCAAGACCTGAGCTGAGATCAAGAGTCAGATGCTTAACTGGCTGAGGCACCCAGGCGCCCTATGTGAAAATGTTTTATTAAAGAATTAATCCCAAAAGAACTCAATAAGGGAGAAAAGGAAGTCTGAAGGGGAGGCAGGGGTTTCATACTCCTATACCTTCAGTTAGCCAATCACTGGCTCAGGGCCACCCTGGGGAGGCCAATTCCAAGGAACTCCCAGCTTGGTGCTTGCTGACTTTCTGCTCCACATGGACAGTGTGGCTCCTGTAGCCCCAGAATATCTTCTGAAGACAGCACAGTGTAGGCCACTAGACGTCAAGGCAGGGACTCATAAAAGAGGGTTCAAGTAGAACACTACATTGCCATCTGTGATGGTTAATTTTTATGTAAAAATATTACCAAATTTATGTTGGGCTATGCAGTGCACAAGTATTTGGTTAAACATTATTCTGGGTGTTTTTGTGAACAGTTTTTTGATAAGATTAACATTTAAAGCCATGGATTAACTGAAGCAGATTGCTCTACCTAAAATAGGTGGGCCTCATCCAAATAGTTGAAGGCTTGACTAAAAGAAAAAGGCAGATTCTCTCCTGAGTACAAGAGAATTTTTCCACTTTCAGATTCAGACTGAACATTGACTCTTCCTGGGTCTCAAGCCTGCTGGCCTTTGGACTGGAAGTCCACCATCTGCCCTCCTTGGTCTCCAGCTGGCTGACTCACTTGTAGATCTTGGGACTTGCTCATCTATGTAATCACATAACCCAGTCCCTTATAACTAATTTCTCTCTTTCTCTTTCTGATTTTTAATCTGAGCAAACTGGAAATATGAAATTGCCATTTACTGAGATGAGAAAGACTGAAATACTTTTGATGTAGCAGGAGATCAGGAGGCCAGTTTTAAACAATAAGTTGGAGGTGCATATTACTCATCCACATGGAGAGATCAAGTGAGCAGTGTGGCTAAAAGTGCAAGATGAGGTTCAAGCTGGAGAGGAAAATGCTACAGTCCATAGCATAAAAATGGCATTAAAACCATGCAACTAAGTGAAATCATCAAAGCAGTAAGGGTAGAGAGAAAAGTGGTACAGATCGAAAAAAGAGTGTTAGGATATTAGCTGAAGGCAGAGCTGTCAAAATTTGCTGATTGACTGAATGTGAAGGAGGCAATTTGGTAAGAGGAAGAAGGGAAATCAGTGGGAATAGTAGACTCTGTTGGTGCTCTGTGCATAACCCTTTACCAGGTGGTGTGCCCATCCTAGTGGTTGTATTCTTTGCTAATGGCTTTTAACTGTCTCCTTCTCTGGAGAACTGACCTCAGTCAGAGGTGCCCACTCACCAGGAAATGGGCAAAGCTTGCAACCAGTGACTCACTGATACTGGGGTCATGAAGCCTCTGGTGTCCTTCATGCTCCAGAGCTCAGGCATCAGACTGAGACTAGACTACACTGGAACCACACATTGCCAGCCTCTTTCTCCTGTCCTTACATCTTCCTTCACACCCTTACGAGGCTTTTCCCGAGGGCTCTTTCTTGATGTACCACTTGTATAAGAATCTCCATCTTAGGCTCTGCTTCTAAGAAACCCAACCTAAGACAGATAACTCTGTGGTTTGGGGTTTGAGTAACTAGGCAAAGTATAGTGATATTTACTGAAATGGCGAACATCAGGGGACAAATAGGATTGAGGGAAATAAATGAAGAGTTCAGTTTGTAGTTGTTAAGTTTGAGATGACAATCGAACATCAACAGGAAATACCAAGTATGTGGTGGATATCAGAGTCTGGAGCTCAAAGGAGGGTTTTGGGCTATAGCCTTGACCAAATAAAAAAAAGTACACAATTTAGAGAGGCGAGTCAGGGGATAAAGAAGTGATATTAATTTATAATTAATTTATGACTTGAAGTATGAGCATGAATTACTGAGGCTATGAGTATGAGAAAAAGCCTTCCTGGCAGGGGAAAGAGTAAGTGTGAAGTCTGAGTCATTTCTTATTGATGTCAGAGGTAGGACAGTTCCTAAGTCATTGATTCCAAATGAATGGCTTAACCTTTGTCCGAATGGGTAAACTTTCTTGAAGCTGATGAACGTGGGGATATTTATCACTAAGTGACTTTTTCATCTCCTTCTCCTGTTGTTTTTCAGACAGACCCCATCTTCACCAGTAGACAAAAATTCATTAGAAAGATTTATACAGAAAAAAGAGAGACTTACAGGGAAAGAAAGAGAGAGAGAAAGAGAGGAAGGAGGGAAGGAAGGAAGGAAGAAAAGAAGGAAGGAAGGGAAAGGAAATGCCCTGTATGTGGAAGGTTTGCTATTTTTTGCTAACAGGTGGCAGTGGGGTATGCAGAGTTCAGTTTTGGAGGAGGTGATTCAGTCAGGGGCCAGCTGAAGGGATGCAGAGAGAAATAAATGGTAAGTTTGATGACAAAGTCACTTTTGAAAGAAATTGAACAGTGGGAAACTAAAAGGGAGTTAAAGTTAGCAGGAAAAGCAAATACAGGGATGAGAAAGAAGAGTATTGATGCAGAAAACAAATATTGAATGAATCCAACAGAAGATTGGGTACAGAGAGCAAACATTCTTGGGATAAAATCTGGACAGAACCAAATCCATAAGGAGAAAGATTCCAAATGTAAAACACAAGACCAGTCAGACCTGACTTGGAGCCCAGGGGTGTGGACCCAGGGAGCATCCTGACAGAGGGACTCTGACTCTGACCCCCCACCAAGGGGCAGTTAGCATGGTCACAACCTCACCACAGAGCCCCTGAGCTCATCTGCAGGGGAAAGGTAGCTTGTTACATAAGTGGAATGATTATACAGGGCCCATCACCAAGGGAGAAGCCGGCTCCCTGCACAGAGAAAAACACCCCCCAGGGAAAATAGTCCTTACAGAACACAGGGCTGTGTGTACCCTTTGTATATAGGACTGAAGAAAAGAACAATAATAGAGTGTTCTTGCCACAAGTGCAAATGTTGAGAACCTGGGTTATTTTTACATTCCACGCAGTGGCAATTAAAGGTTCAAAGGAAAAACAACACGTGACTCAAAGGACAGCTTAGCTGAAGAGAACACACCGAAATGAAAATTGACTCAAGCTTCCCCCAAGCCCCTACCTTTGCCAGTAAAATAAAACTAGAAAATCGGGCAGGTTCATGTAAGAGTCGCTCAATGTTCTGGTCTGTTAAATTAGTTGGTTTGCTGTTATAAAAGAAAGATGGTAGCAAGGGAGACACAATGGTTGGCCCGTGTTTGCTGTAGCTGTGTGAACTTGGGTACATCACTGAACTCCTACAGAAGAGCTCGGCTTTGAGAAATGAGTAAGGAATATTTTATCCCTAAGGTCTTTCTAGATCTCAAATGGTTGGATACCAGAAATCATTTCACTTGGGTAATGCCATATGCCTGAGAGTCAGGCTCATATCACGTTCAGGAGGTGTGTGATGGGTGAAGGGAAAGAAAGGACATCAGCAGAGAATGTCCACAGTGACATGATGTAAGCTGTATACAAAGCCCACACTTCATGGCGTGTCTTTCCCAACATCTACTTCCCACTTGCTATTGCTTTCTGATTTCTATTCCTGCTGAGACATGTAGAAATGAAAAAATGTACTCTACCATGAAAAGTTTCTCATTTGTTAGTAGTCAAAAATTCGATGCATAGCATAGAAAATAAAAGAAAAATGTCAATACTTTATTCTTTCCTTGAAGTCTTAGGAGTTAAGTCAACAAGATGTTCATGGTTTGCTCACAGAGAGGTCCTTTCATGGGCACAATACACAGAATAATTCTTAAGTGTTTACCTCAAAAGTAGGTCTGAAGAAAGGAAGATTTTTCAAATGGAAGAGCCTATTGTTTACCATCTTCTGTTACACATTATCTTTTTTTTTTCCCCTAGCATTCGGGGCCATGGCAATTAAAGGCACAGAAAAGCTATGCAAAGCTAGTCTAAAAAGCCAGTGAGATAATAGAAAATACATATATTTGTTTCTGCCCCTGGTTCTGGTACAGAGCTCCCAAAACCCTTGTAACATTCCTAATCTATAAGAATATCTGGAGCATCATTTTTTCTAATATTTGGTCTTTGACCCTGGTTGATAACACTTAAATCCCTTGGAATTTTCTGGGTCATTAGCCCATTAATTCTAGTAAGGTGCCTAGAATTCTAACAAAGTGATGGCTCCTGGATGGGGGCTGTTTACAGCAAGACCAAGGCATGATTAGAAGTTGGAATTTGCAGCCTGCCCCCATTCTGCAGAGAAGGGAGAGGGGATAGAAATGGAGGTAATGATTGATCGTGCCTATAAATGGAAGTCTCCATAAAACCCCCAAGTGTACAGGGTTCAGGGAGCTTCCAGGTAACAACACATGTGGAGGCGCTGGGAGAGTGGCCCTCTTGACAGGCCATGAAAGTTCCATGCCCCTTCCCACACACCTTGATGTATGCATCTCTTCCATCTGGATGTTCATCTGTTACCTTTAACACATCCTTTTATAATAAACTGGTAAACAATAAACTGTTTTCCTGAGTTCTGTGAGCATCTCTAGCAAATTCCTTGAACCTAAAGAAGGGGTTGTGGGAATCTCCAATTTATTTGATTGGTCAGAAGCACAGGGGACAGCTTGGACTTGAGATAGGCATCTAAAGTTGAGGGGGGCTGAACCGTGGGACTGAGGCCTTCACCTGTGGGATCTGATGCTACCTTCAGGTAGAGAGTGTCAGAATGAGTTAAATTGCAGAACACCCAGCTGATGTGGCAGAACTGGTGTTGGGGGTAAGAACCACACACACTTCGGGCTCAGGAGGGATGAGTGTGGTAGTCATGTGAAAGTGAAGGAGAGACACAGAATTAGTGTAGATTTTTCTTAATTCAGCACAGTAGGAGGAGTGAATTTTTTCTTTTCACTTCCATGTGTACAAATATAGTATTTATTCTTTTACAGTTCGGCCTTAAAAATAATCAGGTAAGCCCATTGGATATCATTTAATGTACATGTCATTTAATGTACAGGATTCCCATAGTTCTTCTCAAATGAAACCGTAATCAGTTCTGATGAATAACAAAACTTCTTTAAAGAATGTTCTGTCTGAGCTTTTAGGGTTTAAGTTGGATATATATCCATACATTTTTATAAAAAGTCATTATTTCCTTACTAACCTTCCAAAATTGTCTCTTAATAATATCTGCTGGACATTAGGAGAAGGAAAGGAAAAGTGAAGTGGGGGAAATCGGAGGGGGAGATGAACCATGAGAAATCGTGGACTCTGAGAAACAAACTGAGGGTTTTGGAGGGGAGAGGGTTGGAGGGATTGGTGAGCCTGGTGGTGGGTATTAAGGAGGGCATGTATTGCATAGAGCACTGGGTGTGGTGCATAAATAATGAATCTTGGAATACTGAAAAAATAAAATAATATCTTCTTTAGTGAACAGAAAAAATATTAATATTGTTTGATGATTGATTTCACTATATAATTTGACATTGTAGATTCATATATTCATCCTGCATTTAAACTTTTGGTTTTAAAAAAATTTTAGTGCATTTTAGCCTAACACAACTTCTCCCAGAAAGCACAACCCTGACTTGGTCTGAGAAGTGTGATCCCTGCAGAACCTAGAACTTCTGCCTTGGAAGAGCGCTCAGGTTGTTACTCCTATTCTTATAAGAAGCATCTGGACAAAGTGATATCAGTGACTTTTCTTGGAATGATAAGAGAACCAAGCTTGCAGGAAAAACTGGCCATCCCCAGATCAGGAGAGAATGATGAATACTGAGAGTTGCAGCTGAGATCTCTCACCCGGAATAGGAGCCCAAAGTCATAAACTGGCTAAGTGGTAAGAGACCCTTGAATGTCAATTTTGATGAATTTCTGGAGGCTGAGTGTGGACCAGCATGAGAGAGAGAAACTCCTGGTGGCCACTGTCTTAAAGGAGCCCTCATATTCTTGTAGGCTTTACTTACAGGAACCCTACCAGACGTCATGATGAACATCTGAGAAAGATCCCCTTGTGCTTGGTGAACATCTGAGAAGGATCCCCCTGTGGTTCTGGCAGGGTGAGAGATGGAGCAATTCTTGTGAAAGGTGTCCTGAGCTTTCTCTAAAACAAATGCCTACTCTCCAGGGAAAGTGCTTAACCACGGCCTTCTCCCAGAGCTGTGAGGAAAGGGCACTCCTCTCACACCAGCCCCCTCTAGCCTTCCTGTTTTGCTTAAGGAGGGGGAAGGAAGTTCTACAAGAAAAACACATGTAAAGGACACAGGCCAGAGAAACAAGCCCACTATGTGACTGAGATTTAATTAACTGAGACCTCTGCCCCATTCCTTACAGCTTACCACAACACCAACTGGGCTTCAGTATAATAATAGTGAGTTACAGCTAGAAGACACAGTTAGCTTGTTATAGCAGCAAGACCCAGATTTTCCTCGAGGAAGAGTAAAGACACCCAAAGTCTTGAGGGATGATAAAAATGAACAGACAAACAACAACAACAAAACTAAAGGAATTTGAATCTTCTAACCCTATAGCTATAGGAAACATTAAACGAAGCCCAACTCCATTTAGAGTAATATAAATCTTCACACTAGAGGCCCGTTTACCTCAGTTCCTATTATCCCATATGACATATCCATCATTCAATAAAAGATTATGAGATATGCCCAAAACAAGGAAACACAATCTGAAAAGACAAAACAAACATCAGAACCAGACTCAGATATGCCATAAAATGTGGAATTATCAGATGGGGAATTTTAAATAATTATGATTAATATGTAAAGGCATCCCTGGAAAAAGTAGACAAGGTTAGATGCAAGAATAGATGGATAGTATAAGCAGAGAGATGGAAATTCTAAGAAATAACAAAAAAGATATGCTGGAAATAAAAATACTGTAACATTATTAATGTATTTGAAGAGCTCACGAGTAGACCTGTCAAAGCTGATGAAAGAGTGAACTCGAAGGTAGGTGAATACAAAATTCCCAAACTGAAATGTAAAGAAAAAAAAGGGATAAAAACAGAACATAACATCCAAGAACTGTGGGACAATTTCAAAAGTTGTAGCATATGTATAAGTGAAATACTTGAAGGAAAAGAAAGAAACAGTACAGCAAAAGAAATATGTGATATAGTAATCATTGAGAACTCTCCAAAATTAATGACATACACTGATCCAAAAATCTAGGGAGCTCAGAGATTACCCAGGAGAATAAATACCCAAAAACAAAAACAAAAACAAAAAAACCCTGCACCTAGGTTTTAAAAAACAATTATAAACACTATTTATATTCAATCAAGTATGTCAATAATCCCTTTGAATGAATGGTCTAAATACACCAAATAAAAAATTAAGATTATCAGATAAAAAAGAAGATCCAACTTTATACTGTCCATGCAAAACCCACCTTAAATATAAAGGGTTGAAAATATATGTACTATGCTAACATTAATCAAAAGAAAACTGGAGTAGCTATATTAATTTCAAACAAAGCATACTTCAGAACAAGGAAAACTGTCAGGGATCAAGAGTGGCACTATACTATGTATGTAATTAAAGATAAGTCAATTCTCCATGAAGATATAAGAATTCCAAATATGGATATACCTAGCAACAGATCATCAAAATACATGAAGCAAAAACGGATACAACTGAAGGAGAAATAGACAAATCCACCATTATACTTGGTGACTTTCACATCACTTCCAGGGATGGATAGATCAAGCAGGGAGGAAAGCAATAAAGATACAGTTTATCTGAATAGCACTATCAATCAGCTTGATCTATTTGATATTTGTAGAATACTATATCCAACAATAATAGAATACATGTTCTCAAACTCAAATGGAAAATTCTCAAACATAGACCACTTTCTTAACCATAAATTATACCTTAACAAGTAGAGAATAAGTTAACAATTCCGAAACCACTATACACACACACACACACACACACACACACACATATATTAGAAGCGAACAATTAAATAAATAAATGGATGGCAGGTGTTGGGATTCATGTTTCTCACCATTGGTATAGGATATTATAGATAAGCAAAGGGGAAGAGGCCAGAATGAACCATGTGGCCATGGATTAGTGTTGGACATAAGTATGAAATTATGTTAATATAGATACAGATGGTTACATATGGAAATATTGATGTGTATATACATGGGTTAGTATACTCATATGTATCTCTGTCAGCTGGGAGTGTCTAGAAGCAATGACATCCCAGTAGCAATGAGCAACTTTGTGTCCAGGTTTTGGTTTCTGATACTATTCTCCAATAAAAAGAACCAGAGCTCCTCGTATCAATGAGTGATTTTAGGACTAGTGCAGGAAATATACAAGAAAAGCTTGGAACATCTACAGATATCAAGACTGTGAAAGACTATGAAGACAAGATTATGAAACAAAATGAATGACATGGTTTAAAATTCAAACCTTACAATACTAGGTGATAGGCCAAAGATATGCAGTAGCCAACTGAAAGAGCTCTCAGTGGTCAAAATCGGGAGAATTTGAGCAAGAAAATTAATAAAGTAGTATTGGATTATAACTCAGAGTATAAACTAAATATCTATGAACTTATACTAATATAAATAAATGATTAAATAAATATATGGAAATAAATAAATTTGCTGTGCTGGAGAATTCCAAATAATTTGTGTAGTTATTTTGTCCTTAAGAAGGTAGAGCAGAGCTTTACTCACAATATCCAAGAGAGAGCAACAACCTAACTGTCTGTCAACAGATAAATAGATAAAGAAGATGTGGTATATTTATAAGACAGAATATTATCTAGCCATGAGAAAGAAGGAAATCCTTCTATTTGCAACACCATGGATGAACCTAGAGGACATTATGCTAAGTGATATAAGCCAGACAAAGACAAGTACTGTATGATCTCATATGTGGAATCCAAAAGAAAAAAGTCAAAGTCAGAGAAACAGAGTAGAATGGTGATTCCCAGGGGCTGGGGGTAGACAAAGGGAACAAGCCTTCAGTATAAGATGAGTAAGTTTGGGGAATGTAATGCACAGCATTGTGACTATAGTCAATAATACCATACTGTACACTTAAATTTGTTAAGAGAGCAGATCTTAAGCATTCTCACTGCACACACATATGTACAAAAGTAGCTATGTAAAGTGATGGATGTGTTAATTAACTTGATGATTGTGAAATGATCATTTCATTGTGGTGATCATTTCACAAAGCACAAGTACATCAAATCATCACATTGTACAACTTAAATATCTACAATCTTATTTGTCTATTTTACCTTAATAAAGCTAGAGAGAAAAAAATGTAGAACATAATCCCCTATCCTTTAACTGTGGCTTATGCATAGTGACTTTTTTTCTAAAGAGCACAGCATGGAAAGGTGGAAAAAAAATCAAGGGAACCTCACAGCAGAGGGTCCTTCTGGTGGTACTTCAAGCCAGATGACCCACGTTAAGACCAACAGTGATAAATCTCATTGATAGCATGTAGCCTCACTATTACATGATGAGAACGGCCCTTTACCTCTATGGTTTTCCTCTCCCAACACATATTACCCTAGTTTAATCATGAGAACAACATCAGAAAATCCCAGAGAGGGACAATTTACAAAATACCTAAAAACTTTAAAGGTTATCAAAAGCAAGGAGAGTCTAAGAAACGATCATAGCCAAGAGGAGCCCAGGGAGATCTGAAGACTAAATGTAATGTGCCATCCTGGAACAATAATGACAACAAAAGAACATTAGGCAAAGATTAAGGAAATTTAAATAAAGTATAGTCTTGTTAATGAGTATCAATGTTCATTGATCATGACAAGGGTACCATAATAATGTTAGATGTTTATAATAAGGAAAACTGAGTGTATAAGCAATAATTGCATAAATATGAAACTGTATGATACTGTGATGGTGGATACTTGTCGTTATACATTCGTCAAAACTCATAGAATGTACAATACAAAGAGTGAAGCCTAATGTAAACTTTGGATCTGGTTAATAATAATGTATCAATATGGGCTCATCAGTGGTGACAAGGTGCCACACTAAGGCAGGGTATTGATAATAACAGGGGAACTTGGTGGTAGTGGTGATGTTGGGGGGATGGTCATGGACACTCTCCATACTTTACTTAATTTTTTTTCTGTAAACCTACAACTATACCCCAGAAAGTCTATTAAATGAAAACACACACACACACAAATCAGAAAAAGCTAAAACATGTAAAAATTTAAAAGCCTCCAAACCTACAGCTCAGAGGATTTATTCCTACAAGTTGAGTAGAGAGGAAAAGCAATCTAGAAAGGGCTTTAAAAATAATTAGGGAAAGGCTCAAACTGCCTGAAATTTCTTTTGGCCTGGAACAAAGTTTAGCAATGATGTTTGCCTGACACAACAGAGTGCCTTATGGTGTATGTCAGAATGGAAGAAGGTTACCTATAGCCATGTGGGATGATAGAGCAGTTGTTTCAACTCCCCAAAGCATGTTCTCAAGGGAAGTGGTGTTCTGCTGATTCATGTTTTTGCAACATCAAACAAAAGAGGTTATCCACATTTCTGTCCAAACACATACCTACCACCTGGGATTATAGATCCATTAAGCTCTCTCCAATGTTTGATAAGGGACAGTCTTCACAGCTTCATTAGCAGAGACAAATATTTGACTTCATGAAGGAGCAATGTCCTGTTGATTCCATCTAAAAGAGACTTTGAGTCCCAGGGCCAGCTAGTGAGGCCCTACCCCTTTTAGATGAAAAGGACAACTGTCCCCTTTCTCTTTTCATTAGAGGTCTTATTCTGAGGCTCATTCTGAGGACCTATGTCCTTTCTTCCCCTTCTTCTTAAGTGCTTCCTCTCCCTCCTCCTCCTCTCCTTTAGCTTCTTCCCTTCTCCTCTGCCTTCCTTTCTGAAATGTAATTGACATATAACATTATATTAGTTTCGTTGAATATAATGATTTGATATTTGCAAAATGATCACCACAAGTCTAGTTGACATTCAGCACCACATACAATTGCATTTTTTTCCTGTGATGAGAGATTTTAAGATCTACTCACCTAACAACTTTCACTGTGATGAGAGCTTTAAAGATCTACTCATCTAACAACTAATACAAATATATTATTTGTATTATTATTATTAACTATAGTCATCATACTGTTATTTATATCCCCAGGACTTATTTATTTTATAGCTGGAAGTGTGTGCCTTTTGACCTCTTTTACCCTCTTTGCCCATCACCTATCTCCTGCCTCTGGCAACTGCCAATCTGCCCTCTGTTTTTTGTGAGTTTGGGTTTTTGTTTGTTTGTTTGTTTGTTTGTTTAGACTCCACATATAAGACCATTCAGTATTTATCTTTATCTCTCTGATTTATTTCACTTAGCATAATGCCTTCAAAGTCTATGTTGTTGCAAATGGCAAGATTTTCTTCTTTTTATAACAATTATAGATATATATAACATACATATTATACATAATATTTATATACACTATATATTATACAATATATATACATTATATATATTATACACAATATCTATATCTATATCTATCACATCTTTATCCATTCATCCATTGATGGACACTTAGGTTAATTTCACGTCTTGGCTATTGTAAACAATGCTTCAATGAACATGGAGTGTAGATATCCTTCTGACTTAGTGTTTTCATTTCCTTCAGATAAATACCCAGAAGTGGAATTGCTAGATTTCACGGAAGCTCTATTTTTACCTTTTTGAGGAATCCCCATACAGTTTTCCACAGTGGCTGCACACGTTACATTCCTGCCAACAGTGCCCAAGGGTTCCCTTTGTTCCACATGCTCACTAACATTTATTAGTTCCTGTCTTTCTGATAGTAGCCATTCAAACAGGTGGTGGTGATGTCTCATTGTGGTTTTCATGGGCCTTTCCCTGATGATGAGTGCCAGGCACCTCTTTGCCCATAGAGAATCATCCCATGGTTTGTGGTTAAAGCACATGTTTCATTTTGCTCTTGACTCAGAGAGTCAGGAATTTGACAAAGGTGCATCTGGGCAGGAGCTGGAGGAGCCATGCCCCAGTCCCCTTCCTCACACACACGTTTGGTGTCTTTGTGGTCCTTGGCCTCATCTTGGTGTCTCATCTTCCCGGGTCTCTTCACGTGGCTTAGGCTTGTCATGGCGTGATGGTCCTGGAGAGTCATACGTCTCCTTCTTCCATGGATCCGGCTTTCCTTCGGAAGAGTAGTCTTGGAGTGAGTGTTCCACAAAACACTGAGTGGAAGCTGCTGGTCTCTTGTGGGCCAGGCCTGGAGACGTGTTGTGTTACTCCTGAAACATTCTATTGACAAAGCAGTCCCAGAACCTACCTAAACAGTGGCACTGGAGAGGAGTGTCAGAGAATGAGCCCCCCTCACTAATCTGCCCCATAGCTTCTAATACCCAACACCACTGTCAAGATACAGTGTCTAGTCTAAGCTGCCATGTGTCCTATAAGCCAAAATAAATATAGTAAGAAAACCAAACTTCTAGGGAAGCACAATTTTTTTTTAGGAACATCCTATCAAGTAATCAACAAAACATGGACAAAGATGAGTATAAAACTATCTAAATGGATGATGGAAAAGAATTATTGTGGTACTCCATGACAAAAGCTCTATCTTATTTCTTTGTTTGTTTTGTATCACGCTCTATCTTTGTCTCACTTAGTGGCAAGCAGGACTTTGTGATAATAAATCTCCAGAGTTAAGTTGTTCATCATTAGTTTTGTTATCATGCCTTTGCAAAAGTGAGAGACATTTTTTGAAATATTTCAGAGACTTTCATTAGCTGCTACGTAGGGGGTTTAGGGCTGTGAACAACGTGCCTAGCATTTAGTACACAGTTCCTTCTTTTAGCTCTGGAAGAACTGTAGCTGGAGATCTAAGTCAGCTTGTGCAGGGTCCCACGGTGACTTGGCGCATTAGCCAGAACCAATATCAGATGGTCAGTTTGGGGCTCTGCCGTCATATGGGGCATTGTGGGAAAAGGGATGACTAGATTTATCTATAAAAGTATGCAGAAGAGCATTTAATCCCCACTCCTCAAAAACTACTCTTAATGCCTGAAATTCTTCCCATTGAGACTCATTCGATAGTAGTCTGATAAGTGGATGTTATTGTATATCAGAAGAATGGAAAGAAATTAAAACATCAGATTACTAAGGTTTGATGTGGACCTGTTTCTTATTCAAATCTCCCCTCCTGTCTGGAACAGCCTAGAACATGAAAAACATGTACGATTTCTGAGCTGGAGATATGACAGAGGGTGTCAAAAAGAGGAAGAACAAGATTGGAAAAACGATGGGCCCTAATGACTTTTTTTTTTTTTCTATGTGGCTGAGCTCCTTATCTAAAAGGACAGATCTGCTGATAAAGGGAGAAGGAAGTCCCCATCCTTTGGCCCTCAGCTCGGAGCCCTGGCAAATACAGATGGGAAGTACAGAGGTGCGAGATAGAAAAAGTAAGAGAAAGAACTAAGATGAGAAACTGTTAGCTGTCAAATGAAACTGAAGAAAAATTCAAGCCTAGATGTAGCATAACTGTTACAGTATATGTCAGGCTGTATCATGTGATTAAAAAAAATTAGCAGTGTCTTGTCTGTCTTTTTGTTGGTGTAGAGATGCTGCATGCCACAGCTGTTCTCCATAGAAAGATGTCAAACCTGAAATGACTGTCCCAGCAATCAAAGACATTGTACATCAGAGAATGCAAAATGCAACAAATCGCCATCTACTAGCAGTAAATTCCCTCTGATTGCTGCGCTGGCCGGCTCCCTCCCAATCATCACAGCTTAAGGATGTGACAGTCCTATGACAGGCAAAGCAGTTTCCTGGGAGCCCAGTGATAGCCTGGACCATCAGAAAGACACACAGCTGAGGAAGTCAGGTGATTCAGCCTACCACAGTCATAAAAGAAATGAACATCCACAAAATGCACACCTCCTTGTATGAAGTGTCAGCTTAGTCCCACTCAAAGTGATCGAGCTTTGCCGAGTTGCTGCATCGTGGACGTTACACATCGCTTGCCTCTTGGTGACTCTGTTGAATGTGGGTAGAGTCTAGATATCCCTACTTGCTTTACAAATATCCTACTGTGAAGACGTCTGGGGACAAATATCCAAAATGATGCCTAGAAACTCTATGGGACTAAGGGTTCAAGAACTGTGGTTTTAAAGACTTTAGGAATAGATCCATCCAAAGGCTGTGTTGAACATACTCCATGTGATTTTCACTAACCTAGATTCCCCTACTACCACCTTTTTTTATGTCCCAATCAAGCTCTGGATACACAAAGATATGTAAAATACAGCAGATATCCTTAAGGTATTTCCAATTGATGGGAAGAGAGGGACAAGTGAATTAATGATGCAGATTGCATTTGATACTCTCTATACTAAAATACACCTAGGAGGAGGCCTGCAGATTTCCTGGTCATTGGCTGGTCTTAAAGAACTAGTGAGAATGAGTCAGGTGGGTTGCATGACAGGGCGACGGAGGGAATGGGCCAGCTCATGCCTCTCACATACTGCAATGACACACAAGAAGCAGTTAGAGCTGTACCAGAGCATCGTGCCTGTGAGTGGGGCTGAATGGCTAGCCAGAGCAGTGAGCTTGCTGTGGAGGGTAAGCCCCTGCTAGGAAAGGTGCCTTCACTCTGAAAGACAGGGAGAAGTGACTCCCAAAGAGGTTAGTCGCTTAAGTCAGCGTCAGCCAACTGAGGAAAGGGCTCTGGAGCTGAGCCTTCACTGTGGGTATGTTTGTCTTAAATGAGGAAGTGCATTCTATAGATCACCTCCTCCCCAAAATAATTTCCTCTTTCTCTTTTAGGAAAATCTAGGGAGTCTGTAGAAAGGGACTTTATTTGTGCTTGATATTCTACTTCCTCTTTCCTCTCCCTAGCTTGGCTCATGCAAACGTCCTGTGTTTGCTTAGAGGTTTGCTCTTTTTCTGCCTACCCAATCAATTTCCCCCACCTACTTTTTCCATTACGCATTTCCACAGCCAGGAAGACACATCTTGCCCTTTTAAGCATTCAGCCTTACTTTCTATCTTGAGAACTTTAAAAATATGACATTTGAACACGGCTTCTGCTCTGGGGCCTCTGAAGAAGCAGGGTTTTCTCTCTTGGATCATATTCTCTCCATAGTATCTTAAATGCATTTTTGTTACAGGGTGAAACAATATATTTTGTTTTCCTGACAGTGATTTCGGATGGATTCACTCATTTCGACTCCTTTCAAAGCTGATCTCAGTCATTACCACAGCATGGGTGGGAAAAAACTCAGAGGTCACTTCTGAATTCTAGGGCTCCTTGCTCCCATGTGGATTGTTGTCAGTTCTATGGGGCCAACTCCCAGGGTGGAAAGGCAGTAGACAGTGGACCTATGGGGGCAAAGGGAAGATACTCTGTGCTAACATGAAACTGCACTTACCGTAATTGCACAACTACTTACGCACAACTTACAAAGCAGCAACTGACCATACTTCGTTACTAAAGACTAGGAAAGGAGAAGATGCCCCACAGAATTACAAACACTCAGAAACCAGTTTAGTAAGAAGAGACTTGCAGGTTCTAGATGTTCATAGTCACAAAGCCATACCAGTTTACCAGCTGTAGGACAAGTTGGCTCTTCCAATCTTATTATACGGCAGTGTGGTGGGACGGAAAGTGTCAGGAACACATGGGACTGAATTGAATTTTCCTATTTATTAGTGGTAAGATCATGGGTTAGTTCCATAACGACTTAAAGTCTCAAGTCTTCACTGTAAACTGTGACTGAAAATAGCTTATCAGAAGCGTATGAAGATTTTTCATTTTTTTTTAAGGATTTTATTTTTTATTTGAAAGGGAGAGAGCAAGTGAGTGAGCACAAGCAGGGGGAGCAGGAGAGGGAAAGGGAGAAGCAGGCTCCCCACTGAGCAGGGAGCCTGATGTGGGGCTCGATCTTGAGACCCTCAGATCATGACCTGAGTGGAAGGCAGATGCTTAACTGACTGAGCCACCCATGCGCCCCGATTGTCTCATTTTTGTATTCCTTCAGAAGGGAATCCCTGGTGACCCTAGTTAATAACACTGTATGCATATTTGAAAGTTGCTTAAGATGGTAAATCTTAAAGGTTCTCATTATGAGAAAGAAAATTGTACTTATATTACAAAATGTGTTTTTTTTTAATTTTTAATTTTTAATTTTTTTATAAACATATAATGTATTTTTATCCCCAGGGGTACATGTCTGTGAATCGCCAGGTTTACACACTTCACAGCACTAATAGCACATACCCTCCCTAATGTCCATTACCCCACTCCCCTCTCCCGATCCCCCTCCCCCCAGCAACCCTCAGTTTGTTTTGTGAGATTAAGAGTCACTTATGGTTTGTCTCCCTCCTGATCGCATCTTGTTTCTTTTCTTCTTTTCCTACCCCCCAAACCCCCCATGTTGCATCTCCACTTCCTCATATCAGGGAGATCATATGATAGTTGTCTTTCTCCGATTGACTTGTTTCACTAAACATGATACCCTCTAGTTCCATCCAAGTCATCGCAAATGGCAAGATTTCATTACTTTTTATGGCTGCATAGTATTCCATTGTGTATATATACGACCTCTTCTTTATCCATTCATCTGTTGATGGACATCTAGGCTCTTTCCATAGTTTGGCTATTGTAGATATTGCCGCTATAAACATTCGGGTGCATGTACCCCTTCGGATCACTACGTTTGTATATTTAGGGTAAATACCCAGTAGTGCAATTGCTGGGTCATAGGGTAGTTCTATTTTCAACTTTTTGAGGAACCTCAAATGCTGTTTTCCAGAGTGGTTGCACCAGCTTGCATTCCCACCAACAGTGTAGGAGGGTTCCCCTTTCTCCGCATCCTCACCAGCATCTGTCATTTCCTGACTTGTTAATTTTAGCCATCCTGACTGGTGTGAGGTGATATCTCATTGTGGTTTTGATTTGTATTTCCCTGATGCCGAGTGATGTGGAGCACTTTTTCATGTGTCTGTTGGCCATCTGGATGTCTTCTTTGCAGAAATGTCTGTTCATGTCCTCTGCCCATTTCTTGATTGGGTTATTTGTTCTTTGGGTGTTGAGTTTGCTAAGTTCTTTATAGATTT